>JABSTQ010003330.1:0-28755 GCA_013358835.2 Ixodes persulcatus
GGGCGCCCGTTACATGACTCTTGTCTGCTGCTCTATTTTTTTTCACTTTCGGCGGCCGCGTCACGTGACGATCCGCCAGGCCTTGTCAGTATAGGAAGTATTCACTGGCGGCCATAGCTGTGTGCGCGACTGCTGAGCGCGTGCTGATGGCTAGCTTCCAGGGTTCTTTTGCAACGTGCATTCCACACCGTCAAAATGGCCGGTCTTAGCAGCCTATTAATGGGGGCTCGTTCTGAGCATGCGCTCTAGACAGCACCCACAAATATGGCGCCCAGTGAATACTCCTTATATATGACTGGATGATATACCACCTCATGCAAAAGCAAAGAACATAAGCACAACTAAGCAAAGATTATAAGCACAACCATTACCACTTTACTACAACATAAGCCCAGTTGGCTAGTCGCTAGCTAGCGGCTAGCGGAGTCGTGGAACAACCGTATAAGGAGTATTCACTGGGCGCCATATTTTTATGGGTGATGTCTAGAGCGCATGCTCTGAACGAGCCCACATTAATAGGCTGCAAAGATCGGCAATCTTGAGGGTGCGAAATGCACGTTACAAAAGAATTGTGGAAGCTCGCCATCAGCACGCTCTCAGCAGTCGCGCACACGGATATGGCCGCCAGTGAATACTTCCTATAGTAGAGGCCTTCCTGCGTATAATTCGATTTTTGATTGTCAGGTCATTGAATAGACCATTTGCTGTATTACCCTAGCATCAAGGAGAATGCAGGGATTGGTGTTCCACGCGCCACACGCGCACGTCTTCCTCGTATAAAATATTCGAAGTAAATAACCAAAATAAAGCGTTGACGAACGCGCGTGCAAGATACAATTTTTTTAGGTTTTTGCTTTGGAAAATTTACTACTGCTGAGGCCAGCACGTGCGGCGCGTGGAACACCAATCCCTGCATTCTCCTTGATGCTTGGGTAATATAGCAATAGGTCTATTCGGCGAACAGCGGCGCGGCGGCCCGTAGAAAACACGCGCAACTCTGTCTCCCCTGCGGGGAGCCTATCAAGGAACTCTACATATGGCTATGGGCTTGCATACGTATATCAGGTTCGAAGAACACTGGAGCGTGTTGCCGTCGACGCATGCTGCGACTCCTGGAGGTCTCTGGAAATGGATAATACGCAGGGGTGGAGAGTACGGCGCTGCGAGGAAGGGCGTCTTACTCCGGTGTGTTTGAACCTCGCCCAGCACAACCCAAGCCTTTGCGCTGCACAGGTGTGGCGCTGAAAGTTCCGTCTCTAGATTCGTTCGATTTGCCTGTTTTCCCTGCACCGGTGCAGGAAAGTGTAGGCCAGACTACTTCCGGTGTGTGTATTGAAATACGACCGGAGGTACACCGCCTTACACCTTTCTGCACCGGTGCCGGTAAATCGAACGAGCCTGATGTTCGCAGTTCCTTCGAACCCAGTAGTGCATATGATATCGCTTGGTGCTTTTATACTGGGTGTGTCAAGGAGTGGCCAGGCTCTTTAAATCGACCGCAAAATTCGGATTCTTAACGTATCGCGCTACGACTCTGTGAAGCGTTGCCCACAGATGGTGCATTTTTTTCGTAAATTTGCAAAGAGCGAACTTACCTGAGGAAAAAGTAAAGAAAGCAAAAGGCTTAGCTCCTATGAAAATGCGGCGAAGCCAAAGGTCTTCAAAACAGCTCGGCGCCGTTTCGCACGGGAGACAAGAGATTGCGCAACGAACGCCGCCAACGAACGAGCACACGGCGCCCAGAGCCGGCGTCTTTAGCAGACATCTTTTTGACTCAAAAGCGGAGCGCGTTCCGCAGGCGGCGACAGTCGCAGAAACAAAAACAGGCGCGGTAACAACAAGGAACTGCAAAGCAGACGACATCGGTACCCCCCCCCCCCCCCCCTTTCAAAAAAAAGCAGTCAAAATATCCGGGCAAACCCTTTTTCCAATCGATTATGTGTCCATTCATTATGTTTTATCAGTAAGGATGATAAAATAATGCATTGGCAACTGATGTCAGAAAAACTCTAAAGACGTCGGCTCTCGGCGCCGTATACTCGTTCGTTGGCGCAGTTGGCATCGCCACCGCTTGCGCCATCTCTTGTCTCCCGTGCGAAACGGCACCGTATTGTTTGAAGACCTTTGGCTTCGCCGCATTTCTATATTAGCTAAGCCTTTTTCTTTATTAACGTTTTCCTCGGGTAAGTTCGCTCTTTGCAAATTTTACGAAAAAAATGCACCATTTGTGGGCAAGGCTGCACAAAGTCGTAGCGCGATAGGTTAAGAAGCCGAATTTTGCGGTCGATTTAAAGAGCCTGGCCACCCCTTGACACACCCAGTAGAACTATTTTTGCCTTCGGTATTTAATACATCTTGGATTGGAGTGTTTCTGGCGAATCTGGTTCCTGTTTTGAACGGCTAAGAATTCTATCTGCTTTTTACAACAAAAAGGTCGTAAAACATCGTCGTTGCTTTTTAATGTTTACTTACTTGCGGCAGGGATGTGGACAGTAATTACGAGGAAGGACACATCAACACAACCGATTCATGGAGGTGACAACTAATGTCAACCATTACATGAAACAGCCGAGCAAGAATCATATTAAAGCCTGAGACACATGTGAAAAAAAATCGCATGGCATCGCGCCGTCGAGCAACATAACCATAGCAACCGTCGCACGGGACGGCACGGCATTGGACCACATCATGGCGTCGACGCGACGCGACGCGACTCTTGCTCGCATGTGCTTAAAGCTTTACGTATACGCTGAAAATGGTCCGTAGAAACCGCATGAAAAAAAAACAAAAAAGGGCGGATCGTACAGTCAGTTGTCGCGCGAGATTTTTGCCGAAAATCGTCCTTGCCGAGTTGCCCTAGTCCGCGTACCTGGCACGGACCTTGCCGGACAAGAAAAAATCGACATTAGAGTGGTTTTAAAATCTTGATAACCGCGTGGTCCGGCAGGTCCACGGACCTATTTCATGACACTTGCGCACGTGATACACATTTCTTAAGTCCGTAAACTTGTCCCCGGACCCGTTCCCGTGTTGCGCAGACCCGTTCTTAAAATTTGTCTTTTTGTTGTTGTTGTTGTTGTTGTTGTTGTTGTTGCTGTTGTTGTCGTTGTTGTTGTTGTTGTTGTTGTTGTTGTTGCTGTTGCTGTTTTTGGCCTAGGACATGGCGGAGTTTGAACTCCAGAAACGGTGACGGAACGTATTTCGTAGTAACTTGTGTGGGGACAAGTCTGCCGTGTGAATACACTTTAGCATTATCTTTTTTTATATATTAGAAAGGTGTAAGCAAGCATCTTTTTTGGGAACTCCATCATCCACGAACTAGGGACGGCGATGGTCACACCACGGTACCAGCATCGATGAAAGTTACCAATAGTCACTGAGAAGGTAAGAACGGCAGGGAGGAGCTTCAGTTGTTCCGCCTTCAGCGCGAGCTGGTGGCGAGACAACGTCTCGTGCGTCTCGAGCACGACACAGAGTCTCGTGCTTGGGACAACGTGCAACGTCTGGCGTCTCGCGCACCTCGAGGGTGCTCGCGCAGCCAAAGCACGGTTGAAGGCATGAAGCGCCTGCTCGAGGCGGGGCGCTCGAAAGACATGCCCTGTCGTTCTTATTATATCGGTGACTTTAAACGGTGGTTCAGGTCTTAGTTAAGACGGTTGCATCCTTGAGTTCGCTGGAAATTATACGACAGTATTGGCAGAACCACCGGGGGAAACCACGTCCCACACGTGTAAAGCGTTGCTTGCACTTGAGAAGCAATGAGTCGTGCGCGTCTCTTGCGACCGACCAATCACATATTGGGAAGTATACGAAAGTGCTTCGTCTCGGCTCGCGATAGCGTTTCAAAGCTACTCCTCACATTGGTTGCTAACGCTTTTTTGCGGCCAACAGCTGTTATCTGTCGCCGCCATCTTTTCAGGTGTTCCGAACGCAACCGACGCGAGTGTTTAAACGAGGCTTCGCAGATGCAATAAGAAAGCCGTTAGCGGCTGTGACGCAATTCACATGTGAAATTCTGACGCGGTGTATACACATCAGGAGTAAGTACGTATTACAGCGAAGCTTCATATGACTCGTAGGTCGGGTTTTTTTCCTGTCCGTCGACAGAAGACCACCGCGCGCGCCTTAGCACCGTTCGCCCGCACCTTATCTCTTATCATGAGGTTTTTGACACTTGTTTAAGTAAGAAAACCACAAAACAAGTGTCAAAACCACGTGATAGATGATAAGCACGTATCGTCCCCGCAAGCGTTTCTCGGTAAAGACTGCGGTTGCAGAAGCCGTCGGGCAACGGCAGCGTGGGAAGTCTTTCATATATAAAAAAAAAAAACGTTTTGCTACAGTGTATTTACTTTTCTTTCGTCAATCACTCGGTACAGACATTTTTTTCTGTTTACAAACATAAACTGCCGCTTGCGTCCCAAGCGACTTCCGGTCACACCGCCTTTGCAAGCCTATTGAGCTTGCTTATGTCACCATTGCTAGAAAGTATAAATGCTACATTAACAACAAAGTTGGAGATTTAACGAGGGCCTTCGGCTATACAATATTGCATCTTGGAGGAGGCAAGTTGGTTTACAAGAATACTCGAAACATTTTAACAGATTTTGCACTCCGTTCTTTTGGCGTTCACCTGGAGGATTTGTGATTAAACGTTTCATCTATTTTTCAAGCAGCGGTGTTAAGGTGACCTTTGTTCATGCTTTTTATAAACCGGAAGTTCTTTCGAACGTCAAAGACTGAAGCACCACCTCGGGGCGCTTGCCAAAAATAAAAGGGGGGGGGGGGGGGGGGGGGCTATAAAGTGATGTGCGCAATCGTTGCAGGTGATACCACAGCTTCGCTGTCCAACCTCCTGCACGGCAAAGATGGAAGGCTTTTTTTTTTTGTCTACGGGTTTTTGACGGCAGGACTTGCGGTGCTGATCCAGGAACCGATTGCAAAATCATACGGCTCAAAAACAAAAACGAAGATAGATAAGTATAGCGAACAGTATACCTCATACACGGGTTACATCAGGGGCGGACGCAAGTGTTTCTAGAAAGGAAAGGGGGTGGGGGCAGCGTAATAAATGTTTGAGCATCCCCCCCCCCCTTTCCCCGCCCTAAATGTTTACACATGCGGAATCCAAGAGGGAGTGTCAAGACATCCGAACCCCCCTCCCCCCTCTGAATCCGCCTCTGGGTTACTTTCGGTCAGACTTACACGTTACTAAAAAAAAGTAAAAAATTACACTTAACAATTTCTGAAGGCTAAATTGTAAATAATTTTAATTGCCTTTCTACACAAGTAAGCGACCGTTACACAAGAGAGTAATCCGTTACTTTCGTGGCGTTACTTCCAATGGAAGAGAGTCATTCAGGTGTTTATTGTTGCCACCAGTCCCAATTGCTGACCTTGAGCATTTTGAGCAACAGCTGGCTCTTGAATCTCTCGTCATCTAGCTTGCCACATTTCTTAGTGAAGATCTCGACTGCTATGCCCTTTCAACTGAGGCACTGGATGGGAGTCCCAGATACTGCCTCACGAATGCTTGATGCATCGCATTGTGCTTCTCCAGCGAAGAGATGGAAGTGCCCTTTACCTGAAGAAATAACAATGCTTCGTCGTTGCAGCCGGTGCCGGTCGGAATCGCGAAACTGTAGAAGTCGTCATACAACTGTCCAAAAATAGAATAACAATTGGTTTATGTACATCTAACTATACCAGAAACTGTTTCCAGGCAGCAGCAAACGAAGTTAGTAAGACTTTGTAGTTGCACGTGACTGGTAAATAATAAATAAGGTTTCGATCTACAATATTTTATTTCTTTGCCTATGGCCAGCCCCAGCCGCGGTTGAGATCTTTGTGAATAAGAAAAACCTTTTCCAAATATAAATATATGTAATAAAGAAACATAAAACACCAAGACACTTTAAAAAATATAATTACAACATCGGTTAAAACAAGGCAATGTAAAAGCAGGTTTGCCGCGTACCTTTCTTAATGCCGTTAAAAATGCGCAAAGCACGTGCCGGCAGTTGTGTACTCCAGTGTTCTTCAGATAGACGTCCGGTGGGGCCATGGGCAGCGAACGGCAGAGAACTTATACCCCTGTTAGACGGACGAGTTAAGCTCCTTTAGTAGAAAGGACCTTCTCTCAAAAGGAGAAGGAGATCGTGCCAGACGGCGCACTAAATGCCCTTTCCCGAAAATGGTATTTTCGGGAAAGGAGCTCCGTAATGGACTTTAGCACGAAAAGGAGTACTCTCGGCAGTAGGCCCCCGTAACATGGTAATTGAATCTCTGGCTTATAGCCATTAAAGCTTTAATATAAATGGTATGTCAACTGTGATTATGGGAAAGCACAATTTTCCTGTGTTTGCGGTGACTGCTAGCGAGTGGTAATTCGGTATACTCTCGCAGTACATGCGGTCGGTTTTCATTTCCCAAGATGGCGGACGCTAGTGTAGTGGGGGTGAAGCGGATCTCGCTAGCCAAAAGTAGTCGGGTGCATTGGACCGAGTCCGAGACCCGTGCCCTCATCCAAGTGTGGGAGGATAACGTGCAAGACCTCCGCCGTCAAAAATGGAATGCCGGCGTCTATGACACAATGGTCCTTCATCTTGGACGCCTGGAGATACACAGGACCCGAAAGCAGGTGATTGCCAAGATCGACAACCTGACGCAAATGTACAGGCAAGTTTTCCTTCCCTTCAACCTCTTTTTTCAGGCAGGAGGGGAAATCAGTGGCCAAGTGGGCTAGCGTAAAGACCCTTGATAAGTGAAAAAGGGCTGCTATTCATTGTTGTAGAACTACTCGAGCACGTGAAACGCGCTACTTCGGGGAAGAAAATGCCGTCTTCATATAGCTCAACTCAGTGCTGCGCTGTGCCACCGATTTTCCCCAAAACTGCACGAGGCACGC
The DNA here is from genome assembly GCA_013358835.2 of Ixodes persulcatus. Taxonomy (NCBI): domain Eukaryota; kingdom Metazoa; phylum Arthropoda; class Arachnida; order Ixodida; family Ixodidae; genus Ixodes; species Ixodes persulcatus. The sequence goes on from JABSTQ010003330.1 coordinate 6,908, forward strand.
GCCTCGTGCATTGACCCACCTTCCGCTATTTATATTTAATTATAAAGGATCTTTATGCTTGCACACACCAGCTCGGAGTGAATGGAGCGCAAGCTCGCTCTGCTAAACCCAGGCTTCCTGGGCTCAATTTCCGCCCCTGCCCGTTTTCGAATTGAATGAGCATTGTGCCTTTCAGTGTAGCATTCGTACTGCAGTGGCTAAATTTATCTTTAACGTAAATACGTGTCGGCCCGCGGGATGGCAGACATAGCGCTGTTTAAACACCAGCACGCCTGTACATTTCTACCTCCCAAGTGCAATAAATAATATCATATCAATATCAAACATTCAGGGATGCCAATTTTACCTCAGCATCTATTTTGTTAACTCACCTGTTGTGCGAGTGCGCTGCTTGAAATCACTACTCTGATTCATACACGAGTGAACAAAAGTTAGAGGTGCGAGCGCGATCTTAGCGCATGTTGTGCACGAGAACGCATGCAAATGTGCGATATCAAGCCAATGTGCGAAACGGTGTAGTCTCGTAACTCTCGGCGGGAGAGATGTTGAGCAGCATGATCGAAGCTCACGCACAGCCTTAGGGCATCAGTCGATCACATTCGGCGCAACAGTAGTACGTCACGCGCAACTCTTTGGCTTGATAGCAGTTGTAAGCCGAGAGCCTTGACTATGTACTCGTAGTCATAAAAACACCTTCGTTGAAAATAGCGATCATAAACTACTCAAATATACCTCTGTTGTTCTTTTTTTTTCAATTTGCAAAACATCGGTTGCTGTGATACAGTGCCACACAACACAACAAATTAGGCTGCAAAATAATCGAATAATACTCAGTGAATTTGAAAATTCCTTGATCAAACGAGAAATGAAGCCCTGTCATTGAGTGACTGAATATTAAACAATAGCTTTAAATCATCGGCGAAAGGCAACAACCCAAAACCTTTTATGCACAATTCGATGTCACTAATAAAAATAAGCAACAATAATGGGTCAAGGTTAGACCCCTGTAGGACAACAGCTGAAGGAACAAAGGCACCAGAAAAAATATTTAAAATTTGCACATTGCTTTTATTGTTAGTAAGGTAACATGTTTGGGGAGAACAAATACTGTTAAGGAGGTTTTTGAGGACATGCTCACAAGCAACACCAAAATGGTTTCTCAGCTTCAAGAAAAAATTAAAATACAAAATAAATGTCTTTTTGTTGTAGTGCTACATTCTTTTGGAGATAGCACACCTTCGACCACATGATGAATGATCATTTTAAGAGTGCTGAAAATGTTGCGCTAAGTTGTACATTCCAAATTTGTTTACTTTGCAACTACAAAACCTTTCAACTCCTATGTTTCTTCAGGACGCTGCTCAAGGGGTGCACAACCGGATCAGAAGGAATTTCGTGGATATACTTCTACGAGCTGCATAGGTTTTTAGGGGCTCTGCCTGTAAACGACTCCAGCCTGGTTGAGGAATGCGTCGACTTTTCCGACGTAGCAGAGGTATGTAAAATATTCGAAGCTGCAATCATTTTCACACTTTTAATGACCTTGCTTAACACAAGTTATCACCATAGGCAAACATCGTAGAGGTTACGACCGAAGAGGATGCTGTCGCTGCGGACCTCGAGGAACACAATCAAAACCAGGACCTTGACCTGCCCGGCACCAGCGCAAAGCTCAAGAGCGTCGGAGCCAAGAACAAGACAGGCCCTAGAAATGCAGGTCCTCAGCAGCCTGCAAAAAGAAAAAAAGTGGCTGAAAAGCAGCTAGAGTTCATGAAAGGACTGCTGGACGAGCAACGTGCCCTTCGGCTCTGCTGGGAGAACTCCAGGAGCTCGGAACTCGCCCTCAGAGAGAGACAGCTTAACCTCCTTGAGAACATGCAGCAAGACTTTGCAAGCATGCGCCGCAGAATGGAAAAGTAAAGGGATACCAAAATGTATAACCTTACCAAAACCTGAAAGCAATAAACTTTTTCTACCTAAGCCACAAAGCTATGAAAAGTGTAAAGCAAGCTTTTATCTTTTTCCTAAAAACATAATACAGTGAAGTAGTTCTTACAAGATTTGAATCTCAGATAAGAAACAAAGTGCATAGCAATTTGAAACAGACGGATGATGGGTGAGTAGTTGGGACAAAAACCTCAGGCAAAGGGGTTTGTGTGTGTCCCGTTTGGTCGTCCATTGTTTCCAGATATTGTGAAAAATTATGTATCAACCGGCTCACCTGTTTAATAACATTGTCTTCAAAATATACTTTGTTTGAAACATACACTATTGATAAAGTAGCTGGACAAAGAAGTGATGCTCCACAAGGAGATAAACCTTCTCATCACAAGAAGGGTGGCTGTTAGGGCTAGTTGGTTGGTCATTTGATTGAGCGTGCGCAGCAAAGGCGAGGACGAAGGGAGGACAGGACCTGGCCTTCTTTCGTCCTCGCTTTTGCTGCACATGCACAAGGTTTATGAACTTCTCATTACAGTTCTTGAGGCAACACGGGTACTAACATTGATACCCTGCAGTTAGGGTGTTAATCTATATACATTATTTGTTTTGCTGGAACTTGGTTGCTTACCATGATAAGTGGATACCAGCTAACCGTCACGCAATCCAAGCTCCGGGTGTGCAGCGAAGTAGTTGACCAGAGTTGCACGCACGCTTGGGCCACTGTCCTCCTCAGCTTCTGTGGTGCAGACTGGCTGATTAGCACGCATTTCTTCAATGTCCTTCATTGTGTCCTTCAGCCTTTGGGGGTCCACAGGGTCATTGAATCGCTCGCAGACATTGTGCAAAATGCAGCATGCACGAACAACAGAGTTCACATTTTCTATTTTTGTCTCGGTCCTCTTCATGATGATCCTAAATCTCGCCTTCAGCCGGCCAAAGGCATTTTCTACGATGCGTCTGGACTTGGAAAGGCAGGAGTTGTAGTCCCCTTGGGCCACTGATAACTGTGTGCCATGCGAGAATGGCTTCATGAGGTTTGGCGTCAATGGAAATGCCTGGTCGCACAGCACGATGGGTGGCACGGCAGTCCCATTGACCACCAGGGGTGTCTCTGCCCGAAGACTGCTGAGCAGCGCTGGCAGCCTTGAATTGCGGTACACGTGGGCGTCGTGGCACTTTCCAGGTGAACCGACGTTGACATACCGAAATGTGTACCGATGGTCCACAATGGCCAGAAGGATGATGCTGTACCTTAAAGGAAAAAATAAGAAATAATCAATGTGAGGATACACAATGCTAGCACTCAATGAAGAAACAAAGAATGGAGTGCAGTAGTGGGTTTGCATTTAGACTCCACCTTCGGTCAGCTGCGTGGAGATATCTTAGTGAATAGGTAGCGAGACAATTGTGGTGATTGGCCGGGGTGGGTTGCTTGCTGCGGGTTTCCACTTGTGGTGGGATGCACGGCATTGATTGCTTACGCTACACCGCAAGGTGGGAGTTGCACACGACAAGGTATGTTGGATACTTAGATGTTTCTGTGAGCCAGGTCAGTCAGGGATGCTACAAGGAGTTGCCAGCAATAGCATAAGTGCATGGAGACACTCGTATATAGTAGCGGGTGGTGAGTTGCTTGCGGTGGTTAGCTTGCGGTGAAATTGGCTGTTCCTGTGAAACCTTATGTAACCCTTTCCTGCTTGGATGGTGGAAAACCATCTGCAGTATTTTGTAAATAAAAAAATGGCTGCATGAATAATCGTGCATTGTGGGGTCATTGAGCTGTATGCAGTGAGTGGTTTGTGGAAAACCATGTATAGTGAGTTAAGCTTTGAGTTGCATGGTGGATTGTGGCACATCTTTAGTTGCTTGGTAGGAAAGTTGACGCGGAGAACATCTTTCTTTGTTATGCGTGATCACTTGCTTCACGGGAAGTGAAGGGAGTGAATGCAAGTGAGAACATGGGGTTCAACAGTGACGATTGTGATGGAGGCGATGTACTGGCGCCTCGAACGCATATTCGACTGGTGCGTTTACCTGGTCTTCAATTTTATTCCCTCGATTTCCTGCTCGTGACATCATCATTGGTAATGTTGCTGCCCGCTGTGACCCGTGCCGGTGGCACAGAGCCCCGCATGGATTCTGGCTGACCTTAAACCCCTTGTTGGGCTGAAATTTGGGGTGATTCTGGGCTGATTACTAACAAACTTCTTCAGCAGAGAAATGTCTTTACCACTGCTCGCCTACATGATTGCACAGCATGCTTTTATTGCCCGTCCTCAGGTTTCGACATCAACGAAGAGATTGTGCAACATAAAACAGCAGCCCCATTACCGCAAAGAGACCCAAGACTCCAGGATCAACTTCACTGTACCTGCCTGCCTTCTACCTCAAACAGAAAAAGAAACGTTTAATGAGCAACTCTCGCGGTTGCGCACTAAACATGCTCGTTTTGAAGAGTTGAATGGAATTAACACGTACACATTCTAGGTGACAAAAATATTGAATAAATAAATGGGCTGACTGGTAACTTACCATCCCTTGTAGTTCCGGTAGTCGCAGTCTTGGTCTTTTGGCGGTGACACTGCTAGGTGGCAGCCGTCCAAGGCTCCGATGGCGCTTGGGAAGCCGCACACCGCCTCGAACTCCAACATGTGGTTGCACAGTTCGCTTTGCCGCACCATCGCCACTGTCGACTCCTCCAGCGTGGCCACGATCGTATGGCAGAACTCGCGGTACACGATATTGACTGTTGCGCGACCGACGCCAAAAAGATGGCCTATCGTCCTGTCCTCGGCTGTTGAGCATAGTTTATACAAGGCAATCGCCACGCGCTTCTCGACACTGATCGGGGTCCGCATATTGGTCGTTTCTCTTTGCATCGTCGGGCGGCAGACGTCGACGAGATAGCGAAAGGTGCAGGGCATAACCCGGAAGCACGCCTTGAAGTTCGTGACGCCAAGGTGCGGCAAGGTTGTTTCAAACCAGCTCTCGCCCCTCTGGTAGGACCAGAGCCTCCGTTCGATCCGCTCTACGCTTTGCACGGCAAGAGCGGCAATCGTGAAAGAGTTGGCGAAGAGTGCCATCTCTATAACTTCTCTCTCGCTTCTCGAAGAGTCAAGCTCTATCTCGAGTGCCAGGTACTGGCTCAAACGTGCCTGCACGAGGCGCATGGCCTCGGCACAATCAAACTCCATCCTGAATTGTTCACTGTGTTTTTGTTGTTTTCTTTTCGTCCAAAATACACGTAAATAAATTAAAACTCAGGCAAAAGCAAAGGGAGGAGGCGAAACGAGGAAGAAATCAGTCAGCGGAGTGAACGAGGAAAAACAAGAAGCAGCGGAAACGCGGTTGCCAGACGGACATAAAGATTTCTACCAAATGCAGATGTAAATGTGTTCCCATATAGAATACTGGTATAAAATATCTGGGATGCATTTAAATACATTTTAAAACCTGTTACTACTATTAATATAATCAACTGAGAACAGCATAGAAAAAAAATACCGTAATATTTTTTTTAGTTTCGGTTTCACCTATCGGTTGTCGGCACCAAAGCAATAAACATCACTCGTGCATGCCTTTTATTGGTCGTGTAGCTACTTCCCCTTTATTAGAAGGTCCTTTAGTGAAAAGGCCATTTAGTGAAAAGGAACTTTAGAACGCCGTCTGACACGGGTATAAGCCCCACTCGCGAGTTTCATTCCATTTTCATCATTCTAATCATTTTCATATCATTTTTAAAAAATCGAAAGACTGCGCGTGCTTGCTCGAGAAGCAAACACCTGACACCCAAATGTTTTTCTATTCTCCACATATCTAAATCGGGGAGTGTAAAAAGAGAATAGACCGATCCCACCAGCCAGTTTGACTACGCCACCGCTGCCGCGATGCATCGAGGGAGCTTTAGTCTTTTTGCACGTGCGACAACCTCGCTGGAGCTCTGCGCGTGTGGAGCATGAGGCGGCACGAGCCGTCTTGTGCACTGCTGCCTGCTTCCTGCGTACTAAAGTTATGGCGGCGTCACGCATGCTCCGAACGCTTGGTGAGATCGGTCTATTGCCTGCCGGCGAACGTGCCACTTGGGAGGTCGCTTGGATTTTCCGCACCTTAGATTAACATGCCTAGAACTGCGCTTAACTTGAACCTGCGAAAGAACGTGAGAAGAGGGAGAAAGCAACTGGTTACATCTATGAACCAAATAACTGTTTCACGTCACGCCACTGCGGTGGCGCTGCTGTCGGCACTGCGCATGCGCTTATGCTTCGCCTCACGCAAGTCTGGTTTCTGCGCACGCGCAATCCGCGCAGTGACACTGAGCTCTGTGAAACGTAATGCTCAATGTCACAGCCCAACTTCTTTTTTGATCAGATAAAAAGATGTTTCTTTAACCTCGGTAGCCGGCCTTCCTCCATAGATTGCGGCGATCGGTTCTTCCAAGTGCTGTGCGGGAATTTAGTTCCCTCGGAGTACTTAGGACGTATACATGAAAAGAAGGTGTTCAAAAACGCGTTTTTGATGCATGGGGACGTAAGAAGGGTCACGGGCGATGAGGAAAATGCGCAGAGAACGCTCAACAACGATACGGCCAAGCGCGCGACGTCATTGGCGGAGGTCGGGGATAAACAAATGCACGCGTGGACGTATCTGGAGGGTAAACGAAGGCACGACGTGGGCAAAGAGCAGACGAACTTGTTCGCCGTATGGTCACCGACCGCTTATGAAGGGCATCGCATGCCGAGCACCTCATTGTCGCTTCGAATTCAACGAAACTACTGTAACGAGACTATGGCTTTAGCCGATAAGAAGGTCGGAGAATGAATCGCGAAGCAAAAAGCGAGATTATAAGCGTTAAGCTCTCTGTGGCTATACACCCCTAAAGGGGCGGTGCAACGATATTCAATTTTAATTTTTTTTCACTTCACACGAGCTTGCTGGCACCAGTGGGGCTCAGGGATACTCGCACGCAACGCCACTGGCCAAGAAACGCCTTTGTTGCGGTGTAATATCTAGGACAAAAGCGAGCGTTTTCATTCAATCTCTCCTTCGCAAAACTTGCTGACGTAACTGACCTGAGCATTGCGTGGGCACTCGATTTGGGCTCGTGATAATCAACAGCTCGAGAAGCATTCGGGTAGTGGCCCGTCTTTAAAGGAGCTGTGCAACGATATTCAATTGGAATGTTTTTCACTTTACACGAGCTTACTGGCACTAGTGGGACTCAAGGATACTCGCATGCAATGCCACTGGCCAAGAAACTCCTTTGTTGCGGTGTAATTTCAAGGACAAAAGCAGTCATTTTCATTCAATCTCTCCTTTGCAAAATTCGATGACGTAACGTGGGGATCGCAGTACACCCATATGACGATATTTGAATGCGGTTCATAGATTGGACCCGAGCATTGCGTGGGCACTCGATTTGGGCTCGTGATAATTGATAGTTCGAGAAACATTCGGGTAGTGGCCCGTGTCCAATCGCTGCAACGACGACAATAGCCGAGCCATAACAATGTCTGGAACTCAGCGCGTGTCCTGTGCTTTTCCAACCCCAGCGCGTGGCTATGATCAACATTGGCGGCATATAATCGGCTCCAGATCACGTGGCCGCTTGTTCTGGCTGCGAGTTGAGGGGGTGAACGCTGCTCGTTTTTCTTTAATTTTTTTCTGGGACTTCTATTGCGTGGGGTGAAAAACGAAGGCGTGTTTCATAGGTCATTAACGTCAGGGATCCGTTATAAGCGGTATTTGCGCAAAGTAAAAAAATTGTTGCATAGCCCCTTTAATCACTGCAATGACGACAATAGCCGAACCATAACAATGTCTGGAACTCAGCGCGTGTCCTGTGCCTTGCCAACCCCAGCGCGTGCGTGTTTTCGGTATTTACTGATAAATACCGATAATTAACCCCCGAGGCGTTTTTTTCTGAATCGGTAAAAACCGAAAAGCACCGAATTCAAGCTGCGGAAACAAATGGCAGCTTTGCTGAAAGGATCTTCGCTTTCTTTTCTTGTTGACCCGGAACACAGCCCCACCGAACTGTCCTTGGGGTCGTCCCTTTCTTTTGAAACCATGTTTATTGCCCCGTTCCCTTCCCGTATCTTTTTTAGCACAACGGTTTTCAAGTCTTTTGTCCAGGCATAGGTTTCCTGGTATATGGGAGAAAGGAGGAAAGGCGAAGAGGGGCCGGGGGAAGGGGGGAGGGCAAAAGGGCAACGCATTGGCAGCTTCTGGAGAGCGCACAGCAAGGAATGGCCAGTCTTGTCAAAAGCAGTGTTGCCATTTTAGCGATTTTGTCGCTAGATTTAGTGATTTTCTATACATTTAGCAACGGACCTTTTTTTAATTTAGCGGCTATCGACGTTTTTAGCGACTTTGGTGTTCAACCGTAATCTTGTTATTTTGAACAATTTTAGAGATGCTGGCGGGCTAAACCCTTTTGCTTCTCTAGCCGAGTTTACTTTGGATATATCCTCAATTTAGCGGCGCGCTTAAAAAAAAAAAAGTCAACACTGTCAACACTGCAGCCCATCTCTCCCGCGCCCACGTACCCACGTGCTCTCCGCTGGCCTCAAAAGGCACGCACAGACGTGTTTCGACTATGAACTTCCAGAAGAAGTTGTTCGGCGAATTGGCACAGCTGAAGCCTACAAAGCTGGCAACGAACCGTCGACATCGGCAGATTTAGGTGACTTGAGTGCAGTCACCATCGAGGAAGAACTCTTCTTCTTCTAGACTGTTCCGTTGAACTGTTCTTGAAGACAAAGTAGTCATTATTTCCGTATTAAAATTAACAAGTACCCGTTTCTTATTCGTACTTTTGTACTTACCGCCTAGTCGTTTCCCAAATAAAACATTACAAATGAAAACCGTCCATGTTGTTTTTCAGTGTAAGTTTAACCTCTCAAAATACCTGAGATATGATTATTTGAGGTTCACTTACTTTAAAAAGGTTTAATAAGCTTTTGGAATTCAGCGAATATTTTAGCGACTTCCTGGCGAATCTAGCGACTCTTTAGTGACTTCCTGGTATCAATTTAGCGGCGCGCGCAAAAAAAAAAAAAAAAAAGATGGCAACACTGGTCAAAAGCTTCTTTTGATTTTTTTGCCATCCCGGTTTTAAGCGCGAACGTTGAGCGTGCGTTTTCTGGACTGCGTTTCCTAAGCCGCAAGGAACGTGCTCCGATGACTGACAAATGTCTGACAATGTACATGTCAATTTTTTTCAATAAGTTTCAGTTTTGATATCATGCTTCTGAAAGCGTCACGCTTTCTGTTATTTCCATATGTATGTACATTGTGTGACGTGTTTGGTGTGTGTACAATAAACGTGTGTAATGTGAGGTGTGCCGTGGTTTTTCTAGTGATTATGGAGTCGCTTTGCAACACAAGCCCCGATAATCACCGATTTCTTCCAGCATTGAAATCAAACACCGATTCCAAGAGAAAAAATAAACACCGATAAATAACCCCCGAATCTGAAGAAAAATAGACACCGAAAACACGGAACCCTAGCTATAATCAACATAGGCGGCGTATAATCGGCTCCAGATCACGTGGCGCTTGTTCCGGCTGGAGTTGAGGGGGTGAACTCTGCTCGTTTTGCTTTAATTTTTTTCCTGCGATTTCCATCGCGTGTGGTGAAAAACGAACGGCTGTTTCACAGGTCATTAACGTCAGAGGTCTGTTCTAAGCGGTATTTGCGCAAAATACAAAATCGTTGTATCGCCCTTTTACTTAAAGAGACGCGGTATATGTCGGCATGGCAACGTTTCGCTACCCTGAGACTCCGAGTGAATTTCGTTCGTGACACGCTACCTGTTGCTTGAAAACAAGTATTTAAAGGCTTCAAAGTCGCTCCAGTTCATATCCAAATAAAGCAGCTGCTCGCAGAGTATGCTCGCTCGCGTTCGTCCCAGTTTCGGCATAGTTGAAGGTCTACATTTTCACCGACAGACGGTCAACGCGGTACGGAAACGCCGAAAACAATCTGATACAAGCGCCAAATGAGAGCGCTGCGGAGTGAATTGTTTTGGCTAAAAACAGCTAACAATATGTATACCGAATTTAGATTGTCTTTTGCTTTAGTCGGCTTGATTTGGTGTCAGCTTAACCATTATTTGTAAACAAAACGTATTTGCTAAACGCATATCTTTTACTTTTTTTAATATTATTACGTCTGTTAGCCGCATTCGCGCTGCAAACGGGAAACGTAAGCCCGCAGCGCTGCGTTGCGAAAAGGCTATTCTGTAAGCCGGCGACGCCAACTTTGTTCCATCTGGGTCTCCCAATTTCTCAGGGGCACCCAAATGTCCCTTTTCTACGTCCCTCTATTAACAGCGTTTTGGTGTATAAGTTCACTTTTCTGCAGAACGCAGAGGCAGCCAATCGCGCTAAACAACAGTAGGATCCCAGCGAATAACGAAGCGGACCGTGGAATTATGTCAACGTCGCGCTCATTGGTCCTGCTCACATCGCATTTTGTTTTCTCTCTAATCGTATTCTGAGTTTTATTAATCGCTAGGCGCTTTATATCGCTCACCGTAACTGGCTCTCTTTGTGTCCGCAGGAAAGGAAACTCACATAATTGTTTAGAGCGTTTAGTCACTATGCTTTGTTTCACCTTGCGTCCAGACGCAGCCCACACTGCGGGCTGATGGTACAAATCAAGCATCGTTAGGGTTGTTCTTGTACGTGTTCTATCGTCGCTAAACCAATCATGTACAGGCAAGGCCCAGTGACTTGCTCTTTTGAAACTGTTTCATCGGTCTGATCACCTTATAGCGTCGGCTGCGTCAGTACTTAAGGTGAGACGAAGTATATCTAGTTTTAGAATAGCGTACCCAAAAGCGTTGTGCGTGAAAATAGAGAGCGTCGTCACCATGCGCCAAATCCAGAACGCAGTTGGGGCTCGGGGAAGGCTCAACGTTGACGACACTATTCTTTGCGTCGGCAAAGCTTTTGCGTACTCTGTTCTAAAACTCGTTACTGACAGTTTAAGAAAGGCGGGGCATGACTTCTTGCGTTCACGCTTCTTGCATCGCGATTCTTTCTTTGGCGTTCTTGTCAGCTAATGCTTCAATCTCATTCGCAGCGAAGCGATAATGAGATTCGCGTGACTCGCCATGCCGTGCGTTTGAGAGCGTTGTGCGAGCTACAACGCTCGCTTTCGTGTGCAGGCTGCATCGAGCGCATTTATCACGCGTACACTGGCATATCGCGACAGCTACATGCGTATACCCTACCGCTCCGTGTCACCCCATTCTTGCTGCGTCGTTCCAGCGCATCGCATGCAGTATACCGCTACGAACATCTGCAAAGACACGTCGGCACGCACGTGTCCCTGTTCACACGCCGTCCGATAACGACGCCGGACACGAACGCCTCGCACAATGATACCCACCGCGGTCTCCCAGCGTGACCTTGTGCCGCGAGTACACTTATATAACTTATATTTATATACGAATATAAATACACACCTACCGTCCGAACGTAAATAGAAGGTTGCGTGCGCGTGGCGTCGTGCTCTGATCGGCGTCACTTTTTTTTAATAGACATTGGTTTGTCACTCATTTCCCCTGAGGAAAGCCGAAAAGAGTGTTTTAGGATGCCTAGATGTGAGAGTGTTATCAACTGTTTGATCGGGGTCACGTGGTTTATGGTTCGTGTTTGCAATGTGACATGCGAAGGGGGGGGGGGGGGGGCGAAGGCGGCGCTCCAAGCGTCTCCAAGCTTTGCTCAGCCTCTCCTCTCGCTACCTTCTCCGCCAGGTGGCAAGGGACGTACCGCACGAGCAACCAATCTTCGCAGGAAGTGTGCGTCATTGAAGGGAAAACACTCTACGTGGTTTGAGTAAAGCGTATTTGGTTTGAGTTACTCCCTCTCTAAACTCTAGGACCTTTAGAGTGTTTCGGCTCAGACGGCACCTGCTGGGCGTTTTTTTAGGCAAACATTGAAAGTATTTTTATGGCCCTAGCAAAGAGGAGTCAACGAGGACACACGTTCAGCCTTCATGCTAATTCTTCTCAGTAATTCGTCGTCCATCAATCAATTTATGAACTTTAGAAGTTGACATCCGAATAAAGCAAGTTACACCGTTCTCCACCTCTGTTTCCCGGGCATTTCAAAAGCCTTCACAGAATAGGTGAATTCATGGCCGTTTATACTGAGAGAGTTTGGCCAATGGGCAGATCTTGTTGCCCGCTAGAACCAGCGAATTTCGCGATAACACAAAATGGCGTTACTTCTTTGTCTTGTTTATTCCTGAGAAATCGCATAGAGTTTCAATGAGTCAAAGCCATAAAATTGCGGACGGAAGTAATCATCCCCCGGTTGTCAGACTACGCTGCTGTGGTTGCCAAGCTGTCAAAATCTGCTTAAGAGGGTCAAAGTCTCTCATTATAATCGGCTCTGGGTGAATTAGGTCGGATTTTCGACCCATACGCATGCCCTTCAGCGTGCCCTGATTTGATGATTCAGTAAAGACCTTCGGTTTGAAGATATTTAAAATTCCCATGTAACAAACATTGTTTTTGTTCTTTGCTCGCTTTTTTTATTGCTGCAAGAAATGTCAAGGGACATATCTCATACCATACACTTTACTGCGGAATACATCTTACCCCGCCGCTACTCAATGGCCTTGAAACCGACATCATTTTCGTAGTTGAACGGCTGGACGCGTGCAGCTTCGGGTGTTTACCCCTTCGAACTGGGAGAGGCGGCTGCCGCCATCTATCGTCGTGGGAAGCCCTCGAGCCAACGGAAACAGCCGTTTCTGCTGTCTCGGCGAATCCGGTATCTCGTTGCGTCGGCGGCATCCCTCTCCCCCAGCGCAGCGCGAAAGCACGACGGCGTGGACAGCGCGACGCGCATGCATTCTCTCAGACGCCGTGTGATCAAGGGAAGGATTTGGCACTGTAGGCGCTCTGTCTAATGCAAATGAGAGGAGTAGAGTGTATTCCCTTCTCAAAGTATTCGGCCATAATGTGCTCTCTTTCCCTACCCTCTGGTGAAGATAAACGGGGATAAAGTAGATCACGAATATATACAAGGTGAAACATGAAAATATCTCCAGTGCGCGAAGATCAACACAATGTTCAAAATGGACCACGCCAACTGGGGAAGCGGAGCACCGCAAAGAAGTCCTCGACTCCCTGCTGGACTTTACCAAGGCTGCCAGCATCGCCTGCCTGATCTACCCCCCCCCCCCCCTGCTTTACCCCATCCCACCAATAAGGCTCCGTGGAACTTTACTTGTATTACTCGTTTATTAACTCATTCATCACGATAAAATTAACTCTTAATGATAAATTTAAAAAAAAAAATATCTGCGAGAAGAAAAAGTATACAGACGAACTGGTTAGGAAACATCATAATTTAAACCCTGAAACACGGAGCAACAAAATAACGGACAAGACAACACCTTGTCTGTTCTTCGTTTTTCTACGTGTTTTAGGGTTTACATTATGCTGAATAACCGTTCACAAAAAAGCTCGAGGTACACCGAAGCACTTCTTATGAGTTGTGAATATAAAAGCATGCAAGCCGCTCGTCCGCTCCCTTTTTCGTCTGCTGCGTACTTTTCGTCGCCGGTCAGCGCGCGTGCTCCCCTGGGCACGCTGACCTTGGACGCTCCGTGTTAACGGCGCTGGATGGATGGATGGATGAATACGGCTGAGCCCTTTGGATCGGGCGGTAGCTTACGCCACCTAGCCATTTTGTCTTACCCTTTAAGCTTAGAATATTTAAATGTGAAAACTATATTCACTCTGTACTGAAAAGAAAGTGAGGCTATAAATCCCCCTTGCCATCAGTTAATAAGAAAATGCCTAGTTTTCTCTCGCTTTCTGCCACCATTCACTTAATCTTTGCTTGGTAATCTCTACTGTCTTGAAATCCACTTTTCCTTCGCTGTCTCTAAAACCCAATGACCTTATTAAATCTATGTTGTCTTCGGTATGCATAGGGTGAAGCCCTTTACAGTAGAGTATCAAGTGCTCAGCCGTCTCGTCCTCCTCTCCCCAAGCAGCGCACACTGTGTCCATTTCCTGGTACTTCGCTCTGTATGTTCTGGTTCGCAAAACACCTGTCCTTGCCTCAAACAACAATGAGCTTCCCCTAGAATTGTCATAAATGCTTTCTTTGGCAATAACTGTTTTGTTTAATCTATAGCCTTCCAGAGCCTTCTTTGTCTGCATTCCCTCTAGCCACCTATCTCTTTCTGTGGCTTTAACTTTCTTCTTAACTGAGACCTGCTCTTCCGTAACCCCACTATAGCCTAAAAACTTTCCTCTTAACTTCCCATGGCGCTGCGCGCTCTGATGAGCACGCAGCGCCATGGGGTGAGCGGTCGTGGAAACTGACGAGCGCAGCGGCCAATGGGAGCCCCGTCGACGTGTGCCAGCCAATGGAACCGAAGGCGAAATCGCGGAAACTAAGTGCCGTTTTCAAGCTTCAAACTGATGACGTCAGTTCGCTCCATGGGACAGTTAATGCTTTCGCATTAATAATACCATTTCGCACCTTACAGCTTGAGTCAACAGAAGACGTCTAAAGGCTGGTTCACACAAAAGTCACTGAACCCTGGGAAAGAAGCGCCATTCCTTTCCCTGCCTGCTAGCCGCACAGAAACTTATACTAACATAGAGACGACCAAACCTCGCAAGGTGATTGCCTGATCGATCTCAGTTGTCATAGCAATCGCCATTTTGGCCCATTCAAATCTTTCAAGGTTCAAAGCGGTCGTTCTGAACCAGTCGCTCCAAGATCGCCATAGAGTATCATCGTGCAGAAAGCGTTCCTCGCTTATATAAGTGTCTTTGGCACTGTGTATTCAATCCTCTTAACAATCATGCGTATCTCCCCAGATCTCTTGTAATGTTATTGTTGTTTTCGCGTATTTAAAGGCAGAAAAATTATTTTTATTGCCTCCAAGCACCAGCACCGCATGTGGTGGCGGTACGAAGATGTCCACTTGTTTCGCCTGTATGAGGATATCAGAAACTCATATACAAGAAACGGCTTTATAATGCTACCCATCACCAGCAAGTTTAAATCGGTTCACCAAGGAAGGAGAGGCCAAGGAACATTTGCTCATTCCATAAACCTAAATGGCGACCATACAGGGAACTTGGCGCTACTTTCCTAGGATCTAGTTATTTTAGTTCAGACAGCCCCGTTTTCTTACTTTACGTTACGTTACGACTGCTTACGCAAGCGTGTCAGGGATATCTGCGCTTCATATTAAGCGTGGCTACCAACTTAAAGGGGCGACGCAACAAGTTATGTACTTTGCGCAAATACCGCTTAAAACGGATCCCTGACGTTGGTGACCCATGAAACACGCGTTCGTTTTTCACCCCACGCAATAGAAGTCCCAGAAAAAAATTAAAGAAGAACGAGCACCGTTCACCCCCTCAACTCGCAGCCAGAACAAGCGGCCACGTGATCTGGAGCCGATGATATGCCGCCAATGTTGATCATAGCTACGCGCTGGGGTTGGCAAATCACAGGACACGCGCTGAGTTCCAGACCTTGTTATGGCTCGGCTATTGTCGTCGTTGCAGCGATTGGACACGGGCCACTACCCGGATGCTTCTCGAGCTAGTGATTATCACGAGCCCAAATCGAGTGCCCACGCAATGCTCGGGTCCAATCTATGAACTGCATTCAAATATCGTCATTGGGGTGTACTGCGATCCCCACGTTACGTCATCAAATTTTGCAAAGGAGAGGTTGAATGAAAATGATCGCTTTTGTCCTTGAAATTACACCGCAACAAAGGAGTTTCTTGGCCAGTGGCATTGCGTGTGAGTATCCATGAGTCCCACTATTAGCCCCGAGAGCGAACACAAGCGTCGCTGTGGTCGGCCTTCCACGATTGGCCGAACGCTGACTATGACGTAAGAAAGGGGATTATCATCGACGGAAATAAGAGGAATGAAAGAACTTTAATTTTGACGGTGTTGGCAGTGTTCCTTTAAGAGCGCAATGATTTCAAGCTTCCACCATGCTATTTACAAACACCATCGAACTTGTTGTTTGCAAGGTAATGACGTAACAAGGGGGAACCATAAGAGGGCGCCACCACAACTTCTCGCCGCTAATACTCCGTTTCACCTTATGTTGTACCGCAGACAAGGCTAGAAGCGCGAGCTCATAGCGTTGGGAGCTGCTTTTAACGCACGAGAGCTTGTGCCGCCGAGATGTGCCCTAGAGCAAGGAGCTCGCGCTTGTAGCCTTTCCTGCGGTACATCATAAGGTGAAACAGAGTATAAGGAGTATTCACTGGGCGCCATATTTGTGGGTGATGTCTAGAGCGCATGCGCTGAACGAGCCCACATAAATAGGGTGCTAAGACCGGCAATCTTGAGGGTGCGGAATGCACGTTACAAAAGAACTGTGGAAGCTCGCCATCAGCACGCGCTCAGCAGTCGTGCACACAGCTATGGCCGCCAGTGAATACTTCCTATAGTGCCAGTAAGCTCGTGTAAACTGAAAAACATTCCAATTGAATATTGTTCCACCGCTCCTTTAAGGAGATTGCGTGGAACGGGACATTCGAGACACGAGCGTTTCGGCGACTCATACGTAACAAAAGAAATCGTAAGAAAACGGTTCTGTGTGGACCAGACGTTAAGCTGACTAACTGTAAGCTGAAATTGAGACCTGCGCCAGCAGGTGAATTTTTTTAAACTCAAAGTGTGTTTTATCATTAGATTTTCCTAAAGGCCTGTAAGGTTTGGCTGTAAATAAAATCCGACACCGAGAAGTATTACGCCCATAGGAAATCATAAAAAAAAAAAAAAAACTTCAGTCCCTCGGCGTGATTTGAAGTCATCACCTTGTGATTGTGAGCCAAGTGCTTTGCCGACTGAGCTATCAAGGGTCGGAGCATGCAGAAACGAAGTCATTCGCTCGGAAATCGAACGTTCGGTCGCGCTTCCATGCCTCGCATTGGGTGCTATTAGCCCCGTGCGCGACCGAAAGCGTCGCTGTGGTCGGCCTTCCACGATTGGCCGAACGCTGACTATGACGTCGGAAAGGGGATTTATCATCGACGGAAATAAGAGGAATGAAAGAACTTTAATTTTGACGGTGTTGACAGTGTTCCTTTGAGAGCGCAATGATTTCAAGCTTCCACCATGCTAATAACAAACACCATCGAACTTGTTGTTTGCAAGGTAATGACGTCACAAGGGGGAACCACAGGAGGGCGCCACCAAAACATCTCGCCGCTAATACATGTCTGCCCCTCTCAGGGTGATGACATTCTTTACTGCACTGAGTGGGCCAGCACGTGACGCGCTGGCACACTCAGTGCGTGACATGTTCGGTGAAATGGCACCTAAGCATTAGCTAATACCCGTGCCACACGGGCAACTCGAATGCCATTTACAACGAATGACATTTGTGTGATCGTCGAATCAGCTCGCAATCTGTCGCGCGTGGAATGCGCTGCACCCGGAGTGTCGCGCGCTGATTGGCCGTCCGCTCAAATGTCATTCGTTGTAAATGGCATTCGAGTTGCCCGTGTGGCACGGGTATAAGGCATAGTCTCCTCTATACTGACAAAGCCTGACAGATCGCCACGAGACGCGGCCGCCGAAAGTAAAAAGGTAGAGCGGCAGACAACGGATGAGAGGAAAGTCATGTAGCGGGTGCCCCGCTGCCGCGAGACACGAAACACACTTCTCCCGTGCAAATGAATGTCCGCTCGTGCTCCTCGCGTCCCTAGCGCTACCGCTTCTTTTCTCGTCGGGTTTGAAAACCATGTTTCGGGTCCTCGCCGTTCAAAAAGCTGTACGCCGAATACCAGGTTCCCCGAGAAATGCTCTCTGCTACCAGATCCTCGCGCTCCAAATCTGCGACCGGGCACTCTATGGCTCCGCAATCGAACTGCCAGTCTTTGTGAGTATAAGGAGGCTATGGCTAAGGTTACGCGCTCGAGCTGGGTGACATCGGTTTGTGCGCACTTTAAAAGACGTAAAAACAATTATTGGGCGGGAAAATGGTTGAGATTTCACCACTCAAGCAAAAGCCGGTACATCCGCCTTCTTACTGAGTGTGTCAGAAATCAGAGCGAATCTTCGTTAAGCGGTGCCGTTCAGGTGGCCTTTTCTTCTTCCCTAAAAGCCCTATCACACATCATTTGCTTACCAGTATCAGTATGATCATGCCTGTATAATTTATATCTATTTTATGAGTAATTATTCGCGCACAATGAACTGTGCAACGAACACCCATATAAATGGTATGCTTTTCTGTTTCCTGCTTAAAGGGCCTCTGACACGCCAAAAAAATTTTTTTTTTCATGCTAATGTCCTGATATGCCATTGCAACAATGGCATATCAGGACATTACAAAACAATTGTTTCACTATAGAGTTGCGTAGTTTTTTTATAAAAAATAGAAATACGAGTACCAATTCAAAGTTCCCGCCGTGCACTGTGACGTAACAGTGTACCGCAAGGTGTCGGGGCGGTCAGAAAGGAGGCATCGAGCTACGTCACTAATAGTGGGTTAACCGGAAGTCGTGTGAGTTTCACTCTTCGTGCTCTCCGCGACCGCGCCTAAGACTTTTTTTTTCGTTTTATTATTCTGCTCTTCGTACGAGCGATCGTAGAAAACGAAGTTTCAGTTCCACTATACTCGTTTTCACCTTAAGAACCGAAGTAAAACAAGTCCGGCCGGTGGCGGAGTGTTCTGGGTCTCCACCTATGAAATGGCGCGATATCGCTTAGACTACACCACTCTCCGTCGGGAGGTGGTGGGATCCACAATTAGAGACCGAAACCAAAACGAATTTAGCACTGCAGCATCCTCTAGTGGCAAAAAGCTAGAACATACCTCGTTAAATAGCGTTTGTTTCTGATAAACATGCTTATGCTATTCACAATTTTGCATCGCTTCTTTAAACTGTTTTCAATAAACATATCTTTGTATATCTAACATTGTTTATACCGTCGGTGTTCTAAAAACACCATGAGAAAAGAAATCAATGTCTGCCAGTTTTAGCGTATTTACAGTTTTTAACGGCAACCATGGAGCGCGCTAAAGCAAAAAGATCAGCTGACATCGACATCGCCGCAAACTTGATGAACTGGGATTGATCAGATCTGCTACCAGCCACGAAATAAGTTTACATAGTTTGTTCTGTCCTAATATACTTTTTTTACGTTATTGCGTTGACCTTCACGTGTATATATTGAGTGGGCAATCGGTTTCCTTGTGTGTCGCGGTGAATTTAAATTTTTATTTTTTTAATTCTGTTCTCTTAAGTTCCGTGTGTGGGGATGGTGGTACAAATCCTGATTATAAGCAGAAACAGCGTGGTGGATGTGAGATACGTTCTTCCAGGATCCCATCAAAGCTTCTGCTTGTTGCCCGAGTGGCCCTGCGTGTAGATGGCGGTAAGAATCCCGATTATAATCAGAAACAGCATGGTGGATGTGAGATACGTTTATTGCCAGAGCGACCCCAAGGCATGTGGATGGCAGTTTGTGACTTTACTTTCCCACAAACCGCCTGGAGAACTGATCACTGCAATAACGGAGCTATCTCAATGAAAGACTGGGCTGAACATAACGTTTAGACCTCAAAATGAAGTGTAAGCGACACTGAATATGCATGAGGTGAGCAAGTGAAATGGTACGCTCAGGGCCACATTGCAGAACAATGTCCACTTTCGGCATGCCGCCAACACTATGTCTTCTTTCTTGAATGAAAACGACCCTTAAAGTGTAATTGTATGCATATATGTTTAGAAAGCAAAAAGCCAAAATGGCGCCTGACACCTCTGCTGTAGATGGGCAAATTAGCGAGTGCAGTACAACTGCAAACTTTTTTTTTTTGTAGGGTGAATCTTTGTACTGGTTATTCACGCTGCAGTGGAATACATACAGCTGATTTCAAAGACCTCGAGAAGCCATGAACAAGCCTATTACATAATGAAAGGTAGAATCACGACAACAACATGACACTGGAGGTTAGGCATGTATGAACCATTTTGTTCTTAGCCCGAGACTGAGGCAGGAAAAGAGGAAAGTTTCAAAGTAGAAGAAAAATGAACAGTCGAGGACACGTCTCTAACACAGCTAAAGACAAGTTTATTTGGTCACCCTCTTATATACACTCCGCGAACTTCACCACAGAACCTTCTCGCCCTTTCCGACATCCAAAGCCAAAAGATAACAAAGGTCTCATCTCTTTCCACCAGCATGTCAAGGTCGTTTGACAATTGTGGTGGAAAGAGATGAGACCTTTGTTATCTTTTGGCTTTGGATGTCGGAAAGGGCGAGAAGGTTCTGTGGTGAAGTTCGCGGAGTGTATATAAAAGGGTGACCAAATAAACTTGTCTTTAGCTGTGTTAGAGACGTGTCCTCGACTGTTCATTTTTCTTCTACTTTGAAACTTTCCTCTTTTCCTGCCTCAGTCTCGGGCTAAGAACAAAATGGTTAACATCCACCAGCTCGCCTGCGCACTCACTGCATTAGCATGTATGAAGTCGGGAATCCGATTTTGCAGTATGTGAATGGTCTTTAAAAGGACCGCTTTGTGTTCCGGGGTATGACAAACAGAGTCCAAAGTTCTAGCCACTTTCAGGAGAGAACATGTCCTAGTGGGACATTAGTTCACGGTCATTTCCATTCTAAAGGCTGAACGCCGAAGATCTTTTCACCCTCGTCCTCGTCGTCAGCTTCGTCGTCGTCTCCACTCTCCTCCTCCGTGTCGCTTGCATCGAGGGGTATGATGACTGGCTCGAGGTTCGACTCCGGGACATCAGATTCTCGAAACTTCGTCTCCATTTTTTCACATGCTCTACACAGTCATGCCAATGGACAGCTGTTACGTTGTTCACTGCTTCATCAAGAGCCACTCAGTGTCATTGGGCTTGAATGTGATGTTCTTGGAGGCGACCTCCTGCTTGACTCGTGCCAATATCAACTCTATGGGATTTAATTCGCAATGGTATGGTGGGAGCCTCAACACTGTGTGTCCGGCGTCCGTAGCCATGATGTCAACTTTGTACTTTGTGTAGCGATCCTTCACCGTTGCCACAATGCTCAGAAGGTCTTTTTTCTTCATTGTGGCAGTCCAGTCTAGGTTCTTGGAAGAGAGCCACTGCTGGATTGCCCTTCTTTGTTGCAGTTGTGGGAACAGCTTCAGCCTTTCTGCTGTGGTATGGCGCGTTGTCTATAACAATTACACTGTTAGGCTCGATGTGGTCCAGCAGATGAAGAAACCATGCTTCATAC
The DNA here is from genome assembly GCA_013358835.2 of Ixodes persulcatus. Classification (NCBI taxonomy): domain Eukaryota; kingdom Metazoa; phylum Arthropoda; class Arachnida; order Ixodida; family Ixodidae; genus Ixodes; species Ixodes persulcatus. The sequence continues at coordinate 28,099 of JABSTQ010003330.1, forward strand.
CTGTTCGAGTCCATTTCATCGTAGTAGTCCCCCTTTTTCTTCCCATGGAAAACGTCCAGGCAGCCGGACATGAAGCCAGTGTCACTACCGGCGTGGGTGACAATCACTCTTTCACCTTTTCCAAAAGGAGCCTTTAGCCCGGTCGTCAGTCCAGACATGAAGGCTTGCCTTGCTGACTTTATGGTGCTGTCAGTCCACACCTTGTCAATAGTGAGGCCGGCGTTCACCCAAGTCTCGTCCTGGAAGTAGATCTTGCGGTTCAGGGCTCTGTGCTTTGCGATTGCACTCAAATACTGCCGCCTTCACTCGACGATTTCCTCTCTCTCGATTAGGAAGGAGTTGCGATTCCGTTTCTGTTTCTCAAAACCCGTGTCCTTCAGCAGGCGATACAGGGTAGTCCCGGAACACGACGGCAGCCCGTCGTCTTCTTGGACACGAGCGGCGATTTTCTTCAACGTTGGGATCTCCCCCCGACAGAAGAAATTGTGCAGGCAGCTTCTCACGGCCGTCAACGTGCACGGGTCGTGATTTGAAATCCTCTTCCTTTTCTCAGCGAATTTCGGGCGCTTCTTTGAAGGAGATTTCACGGCTCCGTTAGCACCGTTTGAAGCCACGCTTGATCTCGTAGACCGAGCTAACCCTGATTGCCGTTTGCGG
>JABSTQ010003331.1:0-21937 GCA_013358835.2 Ixodes persulcatus
AAACAGTTTAACGCAACCGCATTGTTAATTGGTTCACCCCAAACGCTAACACCTCTTTAACCTGGAAAACAAATCTGTATTTAGCATAATACTTACGCCAGAGGACACGTTTTAATTATAAAACCTTACCCGAAACTCACTTCTACTTTGGATTTAATTTCTCGATATAGGTGTTAATTTCGGATTCTTATATAACTCAACATGAGTCTCACATTGCAATTATTGAGCAAAACAAGTTGTTCGCGTGTTCGCGGATACTTTATTTTGTGACATGTACGTATCCGACCCAGCCGCATCAAAATATTTTGGAGAGCTCAGAACATAAAATATTGTATTTGCTGAAAAACTCAGTGCTGATATTTGCGTGTTCTTGCTGCTTTTTCTCTCTCAGATAATTGTGAAGTGAAATAATAAACAGCGGGAATTTTTATATGGATTTATAAAAGTTAGATGATTGTTTCAACATTATTTTCAGCACAAGGATAACAAAATCAATCCAAATTATACGAAATATCGCCACAGGTGATGAGCTTAGAATATGTTCACAACGCGTATAGATTAAAAAACGCTGTTCTCACTGCAAAAAACCAAATGACGGAATGCGAGTCCGATAATAGAAGTTTGTGCGTGTTTTAAGGCAACGCGTGGCTATCTTGATAACGATGTCAGGGTTTTTATATGCTAACAATAAAACAAAATGAAACCTTTCTGAAAGACTATTATGACTTAATTGCGTAAATTTGTGATTGTGGCGTTAATTGGGGGGCCTACATTTTCGCATTTTGTATCAATAATAAATAAAGGTATTTTAATACGTAGTTCCTAAAGCTCTAATGATTTATTGCTTATGATCTAATTTCAAACGTGTGAAGAACTGTGGCACTACACAGTTGAAAAATTATTATCACGGGGGAAAATTGCAACATTTTAATTGAAAAATCATAAAACAAAAGTAGTCTAAAATCAATGAAAACATTTCAGCTAGTATGCGTGGCTTGTTTAGTGACAATACTCGCGATTGGAGGACCTCGTAATGACCTCTGAGATTGACGGCGCGGAAAGCGTAAAGCCGGGGTCACGCTGCTCATGCACAATACAAAAGAAAGCCTGCAAACACGAGTCACCCGTGGTTTGAATGCCGGGTGTGAAGTTTTCTCCTTGAACTCATTGCCAGGGGGCATTCGAAGCACGTATCTCGTGATGACTCGAGTTCGCATATGTTTGCAGACTGTATTTTGTATGATGTGCAAATAGTGTGACCCCGGCTTAAGGGTTACTTCTTTTAATCGCTTCAGGTTTCCAATTTTTTTTTTCAACGCACACTATACAAGTGCATCTTTCTCCGCCATTATTCTGGAAATATTGGAGTTTACGTGACTGCCACTGGGTTCGGTTATGCATGAGGCGAGTTCATAAATACCCTCAACAACTAATAAAGTAGCGCGTCGTCACTGAAGAAAAAAACATCACAAAAAATTAGAAATAACTTAGGTTTATTTGATTGCAATAGAATGTAAGATTGCAGTATGGTCGCGTGATCTATACTCGGCGTCAACTATTTTGTGCTAAATTGTGAAAGCCAGCCTAGCTTCCACAGTGCTCGAACTAGGTGAAAGCTAGTTGCGCTAGCGCAAGCAAATGAGGCGCAAGAGACAGAGCCACGTGCTCTCACAGCAGTACCGAGACTGCTGCACAGTGGAAGCTACGCTGGCTCTGACAATGTAGGACAAAATAGCTGACACAGAGTAGAATAAGCCACTAAAAAGAAAGAGGAATACTTTGACAGTGATAACCGCATACTTTCGATCATGGCTACTTCTAATGGTTTTGCTTTCATTCGTCTTTTCTTTCTTTTTTTTTGTTCTGTAGCATTGCCGGTATTCTATGAACACCCCCTAGAAGACAAGACCCGCGAATGACGTCATCGATAGTAGACCCTCTCGAAGCGGTAAACACGCTGTGGCAGACGCTTTCGTTCAATCAGACTGCCGCATCGGCCGCATTTTGATTGGTTGCGGCCGATCTTTGTGAGCTTTCCGCGTGTTGAGCGAGCGAACGAACACGATTATTGTCTTGGGTTCATGCCGTTTGTACAGTCTGTCGTGGTCGTTCAATTACCAACAAGTGGTTCAAGTTTTGCAGCAACGTGTTCTGGCTGCCTTGCTCCATCGACCGAAACGTCTCCCTGGCACCCCTCGTCTGACCTGTCTCTTAACATATTTTACCCCGATGCTTACAATATTTCGGCCCTGCTTCAGCAGTCGACCTCATTGCCGGCCTCTTTATCGGCCACCAGGATAACGGCAGAGTAGCTGCTTGCAATAAAATTATCATAAGTCAATATTGCAGCTCGCAGGACCGAGAAAGCAACGCTCGGTCAAGGACCTCTAGAAAGTTCTCGTTTATTCTTGTTCCGGACGTAACTTCTATCATTTATTCCTGCTTTTTGTTATTCTAGAAAGTGCTTGTTCATTCTCGCCCCGAGCGTGCTACGCTCGAACCTTCTCTGCCGAATCTTCGAGATAGTGACTTACTCTAGATAAGAGGCCGCCCGCGACCTTGTCGAGTCAGTTTCGCCCCAGCGCTCGACTCTGCTGTCTCGCCGACTTCGACGCTCGCGACGCTTTGTTATTATTTTCTATTCCCTTTTTGTTTTCGGCACAAGTTCGCCACATTAAACGTTTATTTCTTCCTGTTTATTTATTGTTATTCTGGTCACCACCCGTGACATTCTGGTGGAGGTGCTGGGTAACGATCCCAGATGCCGCGCGCAGGACCGAGAAAGCAACGGTCGGTCAAGGACCTCTAGACACTGTTGGCGGTAACGCGTTACAAGTAACGGCGTTACCGGTAACGCGTTACTTTTTTGGTAACGTAGTAACGTACTCGTTACTTTTCCAAAGAAGTAACGGGTAACGTACTTACGTTACTTATTTTGAGTAACGTGTAACGAAATTACGTTACGTTACTTTACTTCCTAGAACTTAAAAAAATTAAATTTTAATTCTTTTGTGTGTTTTTAAGTGCCCAGTCATAAATTCCTTAGTCCAAAAATGCCGCTGTGCTCCACTTTTCTTTGACGTCGGTGCTCGTCAGATTTGACGTCACACGCCACCTGCCACTGGTTTTCTCCCGCGGCTCGTTGACCTCGCTACCGCCGTCGCCTCGGCTGGAAGGCCAAAGAGGTCCGGCTTCGGGTGGATTTGGGAGATTCCTGCGTCGAAGCCTGCGTTTCGCTTCCCGCTGGGAAAGAGAATGACACCTTCGTGTCATTCCCTTTCCCGTTTTCGGGACTTGAAAAACGGAGGAGGCCTTGAGCGATTGACCGACAGCCAACAGAGCGTGTGAGTGGCTCTCCGGACCCACGTGATGAGCAGATCAAGGCCGCCGTGGAGGGCACGGGCGAGATTTGACGGAGAAAACTTTGCCCCGGCAAAAAAAAAAACAAAAAAAAAAACACGGCAGTACCATCGAGCGCATCCGTTGAACGCCTATTTAGCGTAGGCGCGGACGTGTTTACCAAGAAGCGAGGTAGAATGTCAGATGCCAACTTCGAAATTCAGCTGTTGCTGAAGTACAACAGCGGAGTGTGCTTCGGGTAACGGAGGAACTTGTTCACAGCAACTATCTGTACTTCGACATGTTGTGAATAAAATATATTCAAAGACTCAATCTCGGCTGGTCTTAATTTCTGTGCTAATGAGGGAGGCCGGTTCTTCTGTTAAGTTCCGTGCCAACATGTTATAAATCAGCTTCATATATACTTCCGCGTTTTTTCTTGTAACTATTCGGGTGAAACCCTTAAAAGAAGAGGGTAATTAAGTTTCCGCATGGACATATTTTAGCTATGGCGCTTACGCACATATCAAACGTCGAAACAGCAAATGTTTTAGTTCGTGAATAAAAAGTAACGCAACAGTAACGTGCGTTACTTTTATCAGTAACGGTAACGGTGACGCGTTCCTTTTATTTTGAGGTAACGTAGGTCGGTAACGCGTTACTTTTATTTGCAAGTAACGAGTAACGTATTTAGTTACTTTTTTCGGTAACGCCTACAACACTGCCTCTAAAAAGTTCTCGTTTATTCTTGAAGATCCGTTACGCCTCGTGCGACGCCATTTCCTTTTTCAAGGAGCAGTTGAACGCTGCCTTCCAGAAGCGCTTCACCGTGCATGGCTGCGTCGGTTATGACGGTGGCGAAAACACTCGACCGCGGCGGCAGATTCACATGGTCGGCTATAACTCGGATCGCGGATGACGTCGTGTTGGCCTCCACCGGGGGCAGGACAGGCTTTCGCAGCGTCAACTGGTTTGCCCCGAGGTCGATGACGGCGCCATACTCGCAGAGAAAGTCCATTCCGAGGATAACGTCCCTCGAACAGTCTTGCAGAACGACGAACTTGACAGGGCACGTCTCACCGTGGATCTCGACGCGAGCAGTGCATCTCCCGACTGGTGTGATGAGGTGTCCTCCGGCGGTTCTTATTTGTGGTCCATCCCACGGCGTCATGACTTTTCGAAGGCGGCGGGAGAGCCTCCCACTCAAGACTGAGTAGTCTGCTCCGGTGTCCACGAGTGCTGATGCGTCGTGGCCGTCGATGACGGCGTTTAGGTTATTGGACACTGTTGCAGGGGCGTCGTTTCGGTCTCTGGTAGCGTTCGAGTGGGGGCCCTCCGACGTTCGTGGAGGATCTTGGCGTCGGTCGTCTTCGGCAACTCCACCTCCAGGGGTTGCCGCGCCTAGTTTCCCCGGCGAGGAGCGAGGGGCGACAGGCTTTCACGTCGGGGTCGGCGCATCGGCGAAGCTGGACGTCGCGGCGACGGTGACCGGAACTCTCGGCGGGACGCAGGCTCGGGGGACTGAGGTCGTTGCAAGTACTCGTCGATCTCCCGAGGTCGTTCACCATAACGGGGGCGCGGGTCGTTTGGATGGAATCCGCGCAGCCCGAGTCGTCGGTATGGGCATCGGCGGTACACATGGTCAGCTTCCCCGCAGTGGTAACACAGCGGGCGTCGGTCGGCCGTCCTCCAGACGTCTGTCTTCCTCGGCGCAGGTCGGTCTGGGTGAACGTGCGCCTGATCTTCCTGTCGTCGGGGGTACTGCGGCGTTAGGGCGTCTCTTCGGGGTGGCGCCGTGGCTTGGCGGGGAGCTTGCGGCGGTCGTCGGGCCATGGCAGCGTAGCTCAACGTCGGTTCCTCCGGTGCCGCCGTGGTGACGGGAACCTCTGGTTGGAGCGCCCGATGCACTTCTTCCCGCACGACCTCGGCGATGGAGATCGAGGCGGGGCGATCAGTGTCGGGTAGAATTTTCCGGAGCTCTTCCCGGACGATGTCCCGGACAATTTCACGAAGGTTGTCAGCGCAGATGCGGCCCTCGTCGAATCGGGAAGATGCCAGCGTCGAAGCAACAGGCGTGTCGGCGAGTCGGTTGTAGTGGCTGGCTCGGGCTTGCAGGGCACGCTCGATGTTCGTTGCCTCGGCGACAAAATCTTCGACAGTTGTCGGAGGGCTGCGGACAAGGCCACCAAAGATGTTTTCTCTCACGCCCCGCATGAGGATTCGTAGCTTCTTCTCTTCTGTAGCTTGAGGGTCGGCGCGGGCGCTCAGGCGCAGAACGTCCTCTACGAAGCCGGTGACACTCTCGTCGGGGCCCTGGGTTCTGGTTCGCAGTAGGTCCTCGGCTCTCTCTCGGCGGTGGTGGTTGATGAATGTAGCCTTGAGTTCGGCCTTGAAAATGTCCCATGACGTCAAAGAGGACTCATGATTCTCGTACCAGTGCTTGGCCGTCCCCTCAAGCGAAAAATAGACATTGTGCAGGCGCTGCTCGTCGGTCCAGCTATTGTGGCGGGCAACGCGTTCATACTGGTCAATTCAGTCTTCGACGTCTTCGTACTGCTCGCCGGTACAATCTTCGTCGCCGCGCCGTCCACTTCCAGCCCGGAGACAGAGTGTGGGTTTGGACGCCGATCCGTCGTCGCGGTCTCAGCGAGAAATTGCTCAAGCGCTACTTTGGACCCTACAAGGTTCTTCGCCGTCTCGGGGACTTAAACTACGAAGTGCTTCCCGACGGAACTAGACCATCAAGACGACGCCAATCACGCCCCGAAGTAGTCCACGTCGTGCGGCTCAAGCCGTATTACGAGCGATAGAACTTTGAACTCTCATCAAACTGTGAACTGTGGCTCGCGATTCTGCTATCCTTTTGTTGTGGCTTTGTGTTTTGTGTTGCATCGGGACGATGAACTTTTAAAGGGGGGGTATAATGCCGCGCGCAGGATCGAGAAAGCAACGCTCGGTCGAGGACCTCTAGAAAGTTCTCGTTTATTCTTGTTCCGGACGTAACTTCTATCATTTATTCCTGCTTTTTGTTATTCTAGAAAGTGCTTGTTCATTCTCGCCCCGAGCGCGCTACGCTCGAACCTTCTCCGCCGAATCTCCGAGATAGTGACTCACTCTAGATAAGAGGCCGCCCGCGACCTTGTCGAGTCAGTTTCGCCCCTGCGCTCGACTCTGCTGTCTCGCCGACTTCGACGCTCGCGACGCTTTGTTATTATTTTCTATTCCCTTTTTGTTTTCGGCACAAGTTCGCCACATTAAACGTTTATTTCTTCCTGTTTATTTATTGTTATTCTGGTCACCACCCGTGACAATATCATAAATTAGTGAGGTTCTTATAGATTATAACAGCTTAAGAAACGGGGGCTGTGGCACGTTTCGAGCATCTTTTTATTGCATTTTCAAAGAAAAACATCGTGGCTGCATCACGACTCCTACACTGAGGTCCGGTACCCCGCAATTCGCTTCGTTCACACTTATTGATACTGCGTTCCAATAAAGGGTGTCTGGATATTTTAATTTTGGGTGCGAGTGAATGTAGGGGCGAGGTTTGCTTGCCTTTCCAAAGCTAACAACACGTGAGCAGGAGGTTGCGTGTTTGTAAACACCCGAAGTGTACATAGGAGTGCGGATGTTATATTTATGTTGTACGTCGGATGAGATTAGACTTGGGGTCTGCTCACCTGACCCTCACAAATGAACAACACGGTCAATGCACGTTTTTGTAAGCCGTACGATGAGAGGTTTGAACGTTTATTCAAGAGCGGTTGATCTGTCTACAAAAGGTGGTGGCACTGCCGGTTCAGCACTTTTGAGGAGCAACGTCGCCATGGCTGTAAGTTCATCCTCCAGTCCCCCTGTACACACGAAAACAATTTCACAGCGGCTTGACAGTTGCGAATGCAGAGCACTCTATGGTGAACGTAGAGTATAATATATGTTTGCTATAACTGGCTTACCCAATCACGCACAAAAGAAGCGCAGGAACGCGACTCATTCACTGTGCGTGATTGGTTGAGTTGGTCTTTTGTTACGCACAGAGGTGATGAGAGCCGGAGAAATGCAGTTTTGCGCAGCATGATTGCAGGTTGGACGGTCCTGCGAAAGACAAACTTGGTAAGTGGCTTGAGAAAACACCTGTTATGGCGTTGGTGCGTTTACCAAGAGATCCTAATGGCTCTTCCGACTTGGATGCAGAACGAGCAACTCGGGTATTTGGCCTCTCGTTTCCATGGAGTGATCGTTCCACGACTTCAATGATCGGTGTACAGAGCAAGGGCATCGCCTAAGGCAAGTAGGCCTTTGAGAGGCTTTTGACCATTTCATTCTCCACAAAAGAATACAACGTGTGTTTTGGTGGCAGGAAAGGAGCGTCAATACTTAAACTTTGATAAAAGCACTTTTAGCGTTTTCATATAAGCGGAAGTTGTGCCTAGAGAGTTCTCTCTTTTTTTTGGCATTTCCTGTACCGATTTTGTTTCCATTTTTAGAAATATTCTGTCCAATATTCTCAGCTCTAGGCTTGTATTACCAATCCATTATTTATAAATGATATCATCCTCCGTACCTCGGAAATGGGGGGGGGGGGGGGGGGGGTTGAGGGTCACGTCTATGAAAAATAAAAGGCGACCACAACAATCCGTGCAGTCAACTTTTAATATTGCAGCATAACTTGCAGAAAATAAACTGCATCATTGATATTCAACTAGAGGAATTCTGTATGCGAGAAAGAAAAACAAGTGTGTTTATTAGGCCTCAGGGATCACGAATATAAAAATTAAATTTCAAATTAATGCGTGAAGTAGCCATGACAGCGCTCTCAAAATATCGCTGAAGCACCCTTCCCGTCCCGTTCGGTGGAAGGAAAGACTTTTGACGTATTATACAGAGATCTGAACATTTCCCCGTCTTTCGCATGCCTTCCCAGAGCAGTCATAAACGCTTCACGTGGTCCCTCACAAGCGGCAAGCGCAAGGCGGTTGATACCTCTTTGTATAACGTCACACCCAGTGGTTGGTTTTTCCTTTTTTCTCGCGTCTATTGATACGTTAAAGTGAAATAATTACGATACTCAAATTCAGAGTAGAAGAATACGCTAGAGTTCATCTCTAACCAGCTTTTTACAGCGGAGCTGTTAAGGGCTAGGTTCCCCAGGATCGTGTCTGGGTATGTCGACACAAACCTACCTGGACAGCTACCGCCATCTTTAAGCGACGGCGGCAAGCACACAACCAGTATGGTTTCCGCCGTCGCTCGTAGATAGCGCTAACCTTTCCAGCTATAATAGAAGAATGGATAGTTGGGCGCGCTGGTGGGAATTCATCGTAGAAAACAGCGCGAAAAACAGACGACGACGAAGAAGACGCACACAGTGTATCGAGTGCAGCTCCTTCACGAGAGTGGAAAGGCTGGACGTTGTTTTTTTTTTCGAGAATCTCGCCACCTTCTTTTTAATGCAGCTGAGTGGGAAAGAGTGAGAACTGTATACAGAAGAAAAGTGACGGGAAAAAGGTCAAATAACACGCTCTGCTAAAAATGTTTCTCCAGTACAGTGATTCCTGTCCTTAAATTAGATAAATGTGACCTTCTGATGTCGCTCACCAACCAGATTGTCACGGGATTTGATGAGCCTCAACTGGCCACGCCCATTGTGTCAATGTGTGCTTAGCACCAGACGTGCAACTGAAGAAGAAATCCTTAAGGCGTGTAGAGACGAGCTCAGCGAAGAAACAAGCCAGGCTAAGGAGGATTCCGAACAAGTATAGGCTGAAATATTGATTGACAAGTGGCGCCCTCTCCTTGGCGTTACTGCGATTAGACAACGGACTACTCTGCCGGACCTCCTTCCGTCGCTCGTAGTCTATAAGGCCCGATTCCGTGACGGTCCTTGCAAGAACAACGAGCTCTCGTGTGTACGGGAAACTCTTGGAAGCGAGTACCCCGTGACAAGAGTGACTGATGGTATCACTCGAGGCAACCAATCCATGTTCAAAGGCCATACGCAAATCAAAGTAACCCAACACCGCGTCGATAAATACGTGAGTACCCTGACTGGCTCTCTGAGAACACTCTTCCCCTTCGAGGTCGCCAATGCTGGAATTAGGGTGCTCCTCCAGGGCAGCGTTCAAGGAGACAGCCAAGGAATCTCCACGGGCTACGAGGTACCGGTGCCCGAAGTCGTCTCTCCTCACGCACGGAAGGATCTGTCTCGATTCCACGAGCTTTTGCAACTGCGGGATCGTGTCGATGCTGCTCGAAACGGGCGGTACCGTAGATTCTGAAGTTAGGGCAGACTGGATGTACGCGCCTATGCAAGTCATCGCAATCAGCCATGCCATGCAAAGACGCAACGTTCTTGGGTGCGTATGGGTCGCTGTCAAAGGATACGATTTTCCAATAACTGCAGAAAAGAGGAAGAGACAAACGGTTCCCAAGTTTACACGCCGACACAGAAGGCGGCGTTCGAAGCCATGAAACACGGTCACAGCTAAAACGCCCAACAGTAAGCATGCTACCAGCTCGTTTGACATCATGATGCAGTCCACGACACTGAAGTCTAGTGTCGACTGCGCGAGACTGAAAAATCGAATGTTGACGCATTCAGTGATGGCACTCACGAAAATATAGCGGTACCTGTCATTAGGCTCGATTGCTCCCAGGACGATGAAGTCAAATTTTTTACTCATGAGGTCTAAACTCATCTGATCCGGGCTGGTGTCACTCAAGGTGAACAGTCGAGGCAAAACCGTAATATTTAGGGAGGGTAGCGCTTTCATAACACCGATAATGTCTGGATAATTATAGTTTCCGGGTGGAAAGATACCTTGGGCGTATCTAATTTATTCGCGACGAGGAACGTTTTCCCCTTTAGAGCCGACAAGCTTCTCGTCGCACTACTAGAAAACAAGTGGGCTATCTCGGATGTTCTTTGCATGCAGTTTCGATGGCTGTCACTGGGCGCATTGATGGTCCCGTCGCCTCTTATCGCAGTGACCGAGCAACCTGCGTCTTTTGGATCTTCGTCCCATAGTGTTCCGTTGGACCCGATAAAAAAGAACCACTTCACTAAGGGTGTCAAGATAACCTGCTGCTTGATGCGTTCCAAGATAGCTTTTCTTGTAGATGTCGATGACCACGGAACTAGCATAGCCACGTTTGTGCCGTTCTCGGAGTGTTTGCGGAGCACTCTGCTTTCGTGATCTCGGTACTGCGTCCAAAACTCGACCAGACCAGGCGTCCTCAGTGTCCGCGAGAGAACCTCGTCGATGCGGTCGCTTGCAGTGCTGGATGAGCTGGGGAAGTGCAGAATTATGCTTCGGATTCGTCTATTCATCAGTATGTTGAAGAGGATATCGACTTCTGATGATTCACCCATCATGAGCGATTGTGTGACGATGGCCAGTTCGAGAAGGCGAACAACGTTGTACTTGATGGCCATTTTCAGTAATTTCTGACCGGTTTGCTCGCTGAGTCCCAAACTGAAAAGAACGAAAAGAAAAGCTCCGTAAAAAGAAAAAAAAAAAAGAAGCACACTTTAAATGATGAATTCTTTTTAGAGCTGCGCTGCTACGAACCCTGTTAAACCAGCATTGAGGTGTTGTTGTGGCTCCCACTCCGCAGTCACACTTCTCATATATCAAAGAAGACAGACTGTAGACGGTCTCTGAGTCGTGTTTCTTGCTTGTATGGCGGTCATGTCTGATTGGTCTTAAAACACTGTTTGTAGATATGTTCGATATATGTATAATGCCGATATGCTTCGAACAGGCCAGAGTCATCTCCGCAGATTGTTTGTCACGACGTCTGGCAGGAATCACCCTGTCTTTTGTATGATGTCTGAGTGGTGTTAGTGCAGATTTAAAGTCGTGCCGTTTTTAAGGGAGATCGCGCGTAGAGATCCAACAATAGGATATCTTGATCCTTAACTTACCGAGCTTGTTCCAGTAAGATAATCTGCTGGTGTCTTCACGTTCTTAGGTGGCCAGGCGGTTTAACCTTTGTTTCGGAACTGCGAGCAGACAGACATGCTTCCTTTTTCCGGAAGTGGTTCTAGCTTAATGCAGGCTCATGAACATCACCGAGCGCTAGATTGCAAGATCTTAAAAGAAGCCTATAAGGGAACTTGCCTGAAACTCTTGTAGCTCAAGTTAGCCGTTCAATACATTAAGTGGTCTGCGAGTGGTCGTTGTTGAGATGCTAGGCTTAGCAAACTAATCATTTCGTGGTCCGCTACGTGAAGTGGATGAGCCTCCTAAAGAATTCAATATCAGCCGCTGCATTCACTTTGTCAAGAAACATCTGGTGCCGTCTTATTTCGCTTTCTTGTCTTTGAACAACAGACGGCGCTTTCCAAGTTCAGAATAGAGTATTTTCTTTCGGATGTATCGACCATGGCGTTGGTTACAAAGGACTGCGTTAAGTACACGTTTTTCCGCGAGTGTTCTGCGCCAGAAATCGGATGTAGCTAGGAAAGTGTCTTCGATCTAGCACAATAATTATAAAAAATATATCTTACAGAACAAGGACAGCCTAAAATGTTTTAGTGTCCGTGGTTCGATGTTGGTTGAAAGTTTGCATTCTGAAATCAATTTTCGCAATCTTGCTACGCAATTGACAAACTTTTTGTCGAGAGATTAAGATCGAAGCTTCCTGTATGATGGCTCAATACGCGTTTGCCGTGTTCGCGAGATATAGGGCGTCGACGTATAAGGCTACTTTACAAGATTGCACTTTTTGGATTGTGTGCGCTCTGTTTGGCAACACGATTTCAGCTTTGCTCGTTTGATTGTTATTTGATCGTTCCGAATATATCCAAGCGTTGGAGGAAATAAAGAAGCTTGACACACCCTTTTACTTCCGTACTAATTAATATTTTCTGTCAGTTTAATATTTTAGGCCCATGCTGCAGAAGAAAGAAAAAAATCAGCCACCGGATGGAAAAAAAAAATTGCAGCTGGGATACCAACACGCAAGCACCAGCCCTCGACGACAAGGGATCAAGCTATGCCGCACCACTCGTGACCAGTCCTCAAAATATTATCAAAAGACCACCTAATAGCAACTCTGCAACAGATTGTAGTAAGCCAGGATACGTTTCACCAATCCCACGGGCACTGAACAGTGGACATGCAACGGAGCATCTCTCAAAGAATCTGAACGCTCAACGGGCCTCAACAATATTGAACAGATAAACGGCTGATTTTGCAAAACGATCACCCCGGGAAGCTCCGGAAAAACCAACCAGGTAGAGGGGCTGGGAGCGATAAACTGGTATCTCGTTCACCAGGCAAAATCGACCCCCACCTGGCTGCCGCCATGTTGTACAATTTTCTGCACTAGACACGTGACCGTACCAAATACTGAGTCTTTTACGGAAAACTGAGACGAGATTTGTAATGCGATCGCTGAAAAAACACATGATAAACTATTTTTCGAATACTATTAGCTCCAGAGATCAGTGTCTGGCTCCAATAAAAAACAAAAGTACAGCACCGCGGCTGTCTGCCTCTAGCGGAGGCATTGCGAAGCTGCCCTTGTTTTCGTCGTAAAAGCACATTTTGGGCTTATAAAAAACGAAGCATAACTGATCTCGTCGGTACTGTTATTAAAGATCAATACGCAATTCTTTGCGCACTGTACTTCGTTAAAATCTAGACGTAAAACTCTAAGGTCACGGGTCTAGTGCTCAAAAATGTGCAACATGGCGGCGGCCAATCGGTGGTCACTTTGAGCTGCCAGTTTATCGCTCTAAGCCACTTTACCTCGTTGTGAAAAAGCTTTGGCAAGATGGATAAAATTTAACAGAATGGCAGCAGAAATGGCATGCTCTTTTCTCGATGGAATTGATGCCTCATGGGTACACATCCTATTCGGCCTCATTCAGGCAGCGCTTCCACTGCTAAATATAGCATAATGCTACAACCCAACATTCACGCAAAGTGACGCGCCCGAAATAGTACATGCCCTACATGGATTCAGTGGTATATCATCGTCATCCGGTCACGCCTCTCGGATATACGCCACATTTACGGACCAAAAGATGCAACGTCCTTGCCCTTCAAGACACTCGTATAAAATACGGAGAACTCAGACTTTTGTTATACGTCGTTTTTCAAGGCCTCCTGCCAAGTACTGCAAACACGAAGAACAAAGCTCCGAAAGCAACGATATTGTGCCTGAAGACAACTGGATCAACACCAAATAGATTTGACAGACTTGTGTGACAAAGCTGCTGGGTTCACCGCTGTAACCACACGTGAAGGGGACTGCGACACCACTATTGGCGACTCCAACTGACTATAGGTGGCGCCACTCCTTTTTCCCAAATGGCGGCTATAGTGAGGGTCAGAGATGCGTGCTGGAATCCCAGTTGCTGAGCCTGTCTAATGTGCTGGCTACACTGAGATACACAAATTCTTCCCGCTTATACGAGGAAGCTAGGGAGTTTTGAGCATAGGTGACCTCTTTAACCTGAAACCAAAAACGTGTATCGTATTATTTACGCCAGGAGGAACGTTTTAATTATGAGGCGATACCCGAAACTTATGGGAAAATTTCCCCGTTACACTTTGCGAGAAAAGTTTCGCTAAATGTCTCCGCTAAGTTTAGCAGAGAAATTTTTCCGTTAAATTTAGCGGGAAATTTCCCGCTCAATTAAGCGGTATATCTCCCCGCTAAATTTAACAGGGGAAAATTTTCCCGCTTAATTTAGCGGAAAATTGTCCCCCATAAGTTTAGCGGGAAATTCAGCGAAAGTTTTCCGCTAAGTGAGACGGGAGCAGGAGAGGATGAGGGGTTGGTACGGAGGGGGAGGAGGGGCATACACTCTCCCCGTAACCTCCCCTCCTCCTCCTCAAGAGCTGCGCTCCGATTCGGCATTACAGAGAATTGTAAACGTCTTTCATATTTTTTATGCTAAAATTATAAAAAAAAAATGAGATCTTTCTGGAAAGATTATTATGGTTAAATGGCGTATATTTGTGATTGTGGCGTTTATTGCGGGGGCCTACATTACCGCAATTTGTATTAATAATAAAAGTAAGATATTTTAATATTTAGTTTTTAAAGCTCTAATAAAATGCGTTGCTCATGACCTAATATCAAACGTGTGAACAACTTTGGCACTCCAACATTGAAACAAAAAAAATATTATCACGGGGCCAAATTGCAACATTTTTAATTAACAAGTTATAAAACAAAAAGTCTAAAATTAATGAAAACGTTATAGTTAGTCTAAGAAATTCATGAAAAATGACATTAATTTTGGATAAACCATATGGTGCTACCAAAGTTGCGGCTTTTGACGATCGTCAAAACTTCCAAATTCGCCGCCTATCCTTCCGGCCCAAATGCACCAAAAAAAAAAAAAAAAGGTAAAGTATTTTTGTTTTATTTTTTACGCGCCGTTGCTTTGCTTACTTCAGCCTTTCTAGTTCGAACAAACGCCTACCCGCTTGCGCGTCTTCTGACCGCAGCACCTTCGTTGGCGTTGGAAAACCGGTGTTTTCCAACGCCGGTTTTCGTTTTCGTTTTAGTATTGCGTATACGCAATACTAAAACTTAAAAAAAAAACAAAACAAAAAAAAAAACGCAGTACTAAAAAAGTTTTAGTACTGCGTATACGAGCAAACCCGAGCACTGCGTGTTTGCTTTAGCGTTGCGTGTTCCACAGTGGGCGTGTGCGGAGTGCAAAACTGCGGTCTTGGATTGGCGCATGGTAACGACGCGCATGCGCGGCGTGAACAACGTAACTCTTACGGAAGCCAACAGTGCTTGCGTTTCCTCTATGCACAATACTAAAACACACTTGTAAGGTAAACTGTCATACTGGCTGCAGTACTGCATTCGGATAGCGAGGAGTGCTTTTTTTTTTTTTTTTGCATTCAAAAATGACTGTTCCCGAGCCATAATCGCGAGCAGTTGCGCCGTGCCTGCTGATTGGGAGAACCGGGTGACCCTCACTAGAGTGGTTTCCGTTTCCCCCGCAAGAGGGCGAGCAACGAGCTGAAGGCGTGAATAGTTTCTGCGTACGTCCGCCCTGGAATTAAGTGGGACTTTACGGTTATGACTTTACGGTTATGCTCAGCAAACGTACTACACTCTCAGGAAAAAAAAGGTATATTCTTACACCCATTGTCTCATATAATACACACCAAAACTTCAGTGCGACGTACAGCACATCGACGTCGAGCAGACGGTACCAGCTTTCACGAGCGGATTGATAGCCGAGTGGTGCAACATATTAAGATAGCTAATGTACGTGTTACGGTCAACAAAGAAACAACAACAATAACCGCAGCTTTGTTGGCCCTACAGCAAAACCTCGTTTTTTTGTGTATATTTTGATACATACATTAGCTTTTTAATAAGTGATATCGCATTGTTATCCAGCTCTCGCAAAATTTGAAGTCATCATTTGCACCTCACCGCGCTGTACGTCGAACTCAAGTTTTGGGGGGCCTTATATGGGACAAACGGGTGTAAGACTACACCTTCCTTTTTAGAATGTTTTTCTAGGACACTTTTACGCCAAAAATCCCACCTGGGGGATATAAGCACACAACGAAGCGCGGAACTGCTCTTGATGACACAATGGACACGCTAGGGTTTATTCCACAGAATGAAGGGATAGCGAAATTGGTCAGACGGTGGGTCTCCAACATTGTCCTGAACCTCAGCTTCGCTACACCACAACTCAGCGCACGATGGCAACCTGAACATGGCAGCTTGGGTTGGGATTATACGCCGATCATCATCTCGTCCCCAAACTCTACAACAACTACACATAGGACCTGCAGAGTCGCCGATTGGGACCAATATAGCTTGCACCCCCAAGATCTTCTCAGAGTTGAAAACGTCGATCTCCCAACGGCTATTACGCAAGCCCTTAAAATGCCTCAGGGCTGGTCCAGCTCTAGGTCTCAAGCCAGCATCATTACCTCTTCTAAGTAAAGCTGAGGGCCCGCCGACGGCAACCCCGAAATCGTTGGTTACGGACAAGACGAATGGATGATATTCAGACATATGGGACAACCTACGCAGCGTTCCACCGCCATACTAACCGACTTCGGCGAAAACAGGGACGACAAAAACGTGGATCACGTGGTGCTCCCGGAGGCTCAAGACAGGCTTGGAGAATTGCACGTGCTCTCGCGTCAGAGTTAGTTCGTCGGCTTCAGATCACGGCGTTTGCTATACGCAAAATATCACATTAGCATAAACTGTCGAGCTTATAGCCGATCAATTCTCCACTCCCATCTCTCCCCCTCGAGGCTTCCAAATTACGTCATCAGTGCCACCCCTTCATCAACCGCCCAACATTGAATGCGACTTCACGCTTAAAGAGCTTTCAGACGCACTTAGAAGACCTATACTCGTCGTAGAAGCACTCAAGGGCCGGACGGGATGATCTACCAGGCTTTTAACAACATAGATGCCATCATGCTGCCGAAACTATTGAAAGTGTTAAACTTTGTCTGGAGCACGGTGCACTGCCGCATGTGTTTCTCAGCCCCGAAGTTATACCACAAACCTGGCAAACCGGTAGTAGATTTGTCGTCACACCGGTCAATTTCACTCACCTGCTGCGTTGTAAAGGTTCTCGAAAACATGGTACTTCGGAGTCTAGACTAGGCACTAGAAACAGTTGGCGCGATCCCTGAGCAACAGACAGTCTCGTTTCTGCCGTCGACGTTGCACGGCAGATGCCACTGGGGGTCCAGTCTCAGCGTTGGAAGAAGCCGAATAAGCTAATTACGGTAACACCGTCATTTTTTTTTTTTATATTATCAAAGCGTTCGATGTGATTCCTCACTCTACTGTCATCAACCAGCTTCCAAGTCCTCGGCGTCGCGGGTTGTGCGTTGGCATTCATCAAGGCCTTCCCCACCGGCCGGAATATCACAGTTTGCATCTCAAACGTTCGCAGCATGTTAAAACACACCACTAAAGAAGTTTCTTAAAGAAGTGTAACAATCCCGCTTCTATTTAACTTTGCGATGGTCGCTCTTCCCCGAATTCTCGCCCGTGATAACCAAACTCCCAGAATGGAAATATACTCCGGTGATGGGGTCCTTTGGGATACGTCACCATGAGCCATGGATGCTAAAATGCAACGTCGTCTCCAACTGACTCTTGCCGGTATTTCGGAAGGAAATCACAAGACTGGGCTTAACTATGCCGCCATCTAAAACCGCGGTACTTGCTTACCATGCACTTGAATAAAAAAAAAAAAAAACACTGACACCCTAAACATTGTATGTTTTTGTAGTCTAAAACGATGCAGATATTAGTCACAGACACGTAAAAAAATACCACAACGCAAAAAAAAAAAAAAAAATTCCCCACGCGCGCGCGCGCTTTTTTATTTTTGTCATTTTTCTCGCCTTCTTCTCATCACCTCACTTCTTTGTATAAGTGACGTAATCGACTATGCAATTGAAAAGCTTTGTAAACGACATTTTTATCATTTTTACTAGCGGCATTCGTAAACATGTTTTTAACGCAATTGCAAACGCACTACGACCATTCTTTTTGAAATACCGAAAGTCGGAGTCCGGAGTGATGTTGCCTCCTGGCTTTTTGTCCTTCCTCTGTAGACATGGCTGCGATCGACACATGTAGCACTGAGGATGATCGGCGAGTCAGGGAATCGTTCGAAGCCCTCGTTTTCAGGTGTCGGTCGACCTCTAAGATTTCGAAAAGGAAATCATCAAACGGTCGAAACAACTGGATTTCGTGTTCGTGTACGGTAGTTTCGGTTCTGCAACAGCCAACAAGCGCGACGTGGCCCTTCACGCCACTCACAAAAGTCAACTTTGCGTTTTCTTCGACCTCACACCGTTTCAAAGAATCTGAGATCCCTGAGAGGGTCCCAGAAGAAGTTCAAACTCGAAAGTGAAGCCTCGTCTGCTCACAGCGATAGGCGGCACGCAGGGAGAAGAGCGGTTGATCGCGGGACGCGGGCAAACACGAGACTTCGGGTCGGGACGGTTCGCAGGCGCGAGAGAAACTCCCAGTTGCGGGACGACTCAATATTTGACGTCACTGTACTGGCGCAGATTGCGCGGGAAGTTCGAATTCGGTTTTCGAAAATTATTCTTTTACTTCACAAATACTGAGTTCCCAAGTTTAGAATTTTGAGGTTAATGATCATCGTTTTCAACCGTTGCTGATAATAATAAAAACATATTTTTACCTGCCAGCGACCCCTTTGAGGCCAGCTCTCTCAAGTACACTGTAAACGGTACTCCCATAACAAGGCTGCGCAACCACGTGTACCTGGGACTGCTTGTTGAGGACTGCCTTTCTTGGCGTTCAGCCGTGCAACATACAATATATCGGTGCACGCTGAACCTTAACGTACTTCGAACGATTCGAGGACACATGTGGGGAACTTCGCAATCTATGGCTCTGTAAGTGTATAGGGCACTGATTCGATCCAGGTTACGGTATGCCCTTCCACTTGTGTTCGTACGGTTCGCTCAGGTCACGAAGATGGAGACGATTCAAAGGAAATACCCCAGAATCTGCCTCGGTCTTCAAAATAGCCAATCTAGCGTTCCGTCGGGCACAACGACATCTCGCTCGGCAGACCCTCAAAGGGTCTACTTCCAACCTTTTGCAAGGCCCCCCCCCCCCCCCCCCCCCCCCCGAATCACAATCCTGGCTACGTGCCTGATCGGTACGCTGGATGACAAAACTCCCTCACCACCCATCCATTCAGCCTTCTCTCAATTTATGTGAAGACATCCCTCAACTATTCAGCAAAAAGTCTGTTTCGAATGTGGTTGCCCGTAATCTTGCGAAAGAACACGTCGAAAGCTTTTTCGACGGTTGGACAAGAGTGTTCACCCATGGCTCAATCTGCCATAAACAAACAAAACAAAACAAAAAACAGAAATTTTTTTAAGGTTACGGTAACTATTCCTAATATCGAAATTATCAAGTCCAGTATCCTCAGCTTCCCCACATCATCCACCATGGCATAACTAAACACACTCAAACCTCATCTTGATACCCTTCAAAACCTTCAGAGCACAGAAAGGGCGGTTTTGCTTACAGATTCTAGAGTATCACTACAAATTTTCAATAAACTAGAAGA
Source organism: Ixodes persulcatus (assembly GCA_013358835.2). Lineage (NCBI taxonomy): Eukaryota > Metazoa > Arthropoda > Arachnida > Ixodida > Ixodidae > Ixodes > Ixodes persulcatus. The sequence continues at coordinate 19,439 of JABSTQ010003331.1, forward strand.
CGCACCTCCGATCGCCCTCATCATCGCTTTCAAAGTCGAATCCTTAGACAAGAAAGGCTGAACTATAACAGTTCGCTTGCTGCCACCCTCATTGTGGAATCGACTGCAATAAAAGTGCCGATCGAATCGCAGCTCAGGCTCATGAACTCACCTACAGCATTCTCCACGTGCCTAAGATCAATGAGGCCAGGCTTCTCATTGCACGTTGGGGTGGAGTTCCTCCGGACCCAAGCATATACCTGGAGGAACCCCACCACCACCGGGTCCTGCCAAACTCAATCCGCCATAAGCAGCACAGCACTTCTTCACTCATTCAGAACTCGCTCAGCTTTTACGGCCTCTTGGTTTTACCGCATCAAATGCGTGGACAGCCCACAATGTCAGAAGTTCCCTAGAATAGAGAATATCTCTGAGACTCCCCAATCTTCGACGCTCAGCTTACTGGACTCCACCTTGAACTTCGTCGAATCGGCGCAGCAAGGCAGAGCCTTTTACAACTGTTTTTCCCGCCAGGTCCCAGGGGCATCGCCACGAAAACGTCCGCGCTGCTCCGGACATTCCTGGAAGACACCGGTCTGGCTGGCCATCTTTAATGGTTGGTGTCCTTTCCAGTTTCCAGCACGGCGGGCGCGGCTTGACACAAGGGCTGTGGCTGTGACACGTAGCATGACCTTCTACCATTGAGGCTGTAAACCTCGCAGTGTTGGACTAGACGTCGCTGACAATCTGCCCGGTTTCTTTTTGTCTTGATCGAACGTTTCCCTCTTCCTTCTTTCTCTTTTAATGCGAAAGCATTAACTATCCCACGGAGCGAAGCCAGCGGCGTCTATAACCACAAATAAACGTAAAAGAAATACCCATTCTCCCATTGGCTGAGCAAAACGGCTCCTAGATAGCTATCAGCTGCCTCTTCACGAGAGCGCGCGGTAGGCCGCCGATTTCGTGGCAGGTGTTGCAGGAGAAGGTGGGGGTCTGCGGCCGCTTCTTTTTCTCTCGGCGCTGGGAAACATGGCGGTTCCTGAGGCAATAATATCGGCGGCGGCCGCAACCTTGGCAGTAGCGAAACATGGCCGTCCACACCAGTACACCGCAGATGAACTAATGGAGCGGAAGAACGACATTCATGCTTTCGCATTCACAACTCATAAAAAGTGCTTAGGGGTCCTCAAAAGTTTTGTGAACTGGCAGGTCAGCATTAGAAGGAGTGGCCACACGCTTGCGGTTTTCCTTCTGTTTTTTTTTATTCTTAAATACACTTCAACGTTTACATCAAGCTCTACGGGCCACTCTATCTAAAGGGAAGGTCACGTCATACGCTCCGAGCTATTAATTGGCTCCGGTGACTCGCAGCGTCCGCTGTGCTTAATCGTAATGCCATAATCAGACTGCTCATACATCATTCAAAAGACGTTTTGTTCGCTCTAGACATCGTGACAGAATTGACTTCAGACAGGCCACGAGCATGTTCGACGCGCGTTTGCTTCATACCAACTTACAAAAACTTGGTCGGTGCATACGTGTATTATGCTGCATAACTTTCCTTAGAACTACGTGTGGGTGGCATCTGGGTCAGCAACGCCATTGACTTCTCTGGCTGCTAGCCGGACGCAAACAGATAGAGACGACCAAAACCTCGCAGGTTGCTTGCCTAATTTGTGACCGTTGCCATGGCAATCGTCATTTCGGCCTCTTCATATCTTCCGAGATTCGAGAGGGTCATTCTATACCAGTCCCATTAAGATCGCCATGAAGCATTATCTTGTTGAGTCGTTCCTCGCCTATAGACGATTGCAAACAGGGCATCTGGCGGCCGCCATGCTCTTCCTCGTGTGAGCAAGCACGTGCAATTTCAGGCCTGCCAAGGCTTTCTTCACGTGCATGCTGCTCGTGCTTGCACGGATGGGGCACCAGCCGGGACGCCATGCTTGCAAACGTCTATATAAACTTCTTATGCACTGTGTATTCAACCAACTTATCAGTCACTCCCATCTCCACTGATAACTTAAAATGATATTCTCTTATTGCGTATTGGAAGACAGACAGACAAAGAACTTTATTGAGGTCCTGAGAAGCGCCGCCCCTAGAGCAGCACCGCGGACCGCTCCCACGTGGCGACGAGGAGGCCTAGCCTCACCGCCGCATCGTGGGCTTTCTGGACAGCCCGGAGTTGTGGGAGAAGCTCGGAACTCGTGATGGCAGAGCTCCACTCCTCCTCGGTGGCTTTATTGGGCACCCGTAACGAGGGGCACCACCAGAGCATCTGACCGAAGCTGCTAACCGACCCGCAGTCCGGGCAAGTTGACTGGAACGTATCCGGAGCAATAATGCTGAAGAAAGCTAAACTGGGATATGATCTAGTCTGCAACATTCTGAGTGTGATTGCCTGAGACCTGGAGAGTTTACCATGCGGGGGCGGAAAAGTCCGCCTGCTCATTTGATAGTTCTTGGTGACTTCGTTAAAAGAGAATAAGATGTCTTCAAATTCCCCGTTGCCACCTG
>JABSTQ010003332.1:5000-21666 GCA_013358835.2 Ixodes persulcatus
CCCCCCAAAAAAAAAAATGCTTCTACAGCTATAGGTTAATTCGTGCGGTTGGGGCCGGTCACGATACCTCTTCTTGAATCAATGGCAGCGGGGTAGCTGACGATGCGGATGTGAAAGAGGTTTGGGTCTATTTGTGTGTGTGCGTGTGGTGGTAAAAGCTTATTGATGCAGAGCGTGAGCGTTTTCAGAACTGCAACTCTGCAATTATTGGCAACCAATCGTGGTGCACGAATTTCCCACCTTGGGACAAGAGAAAGGAGATCCTTTAAATTGAGCAGACTCACCCGGGAATGCGTGCTCTTCTAAATGTAGCCTCACAAGTCACCACAGTAAATATAGTGTAAGTGAACCTTATTTTTTCGAGAGACGCTTGAAACCTGACATCCTGCCGCAGTCCGACCCCTTGCGTAGCCCAAACCGGCCATCCCCCACCACGGACAACCACTAAGTTCCAAGCTCCAAACGGAAAATCAAGACAGAGCACATTATAGGTCGACGGCAGCTCTTCGCGAATAATAATGGCAAGTAATATTTTTCTTATTTAAAAAAGAGAATAGCTACGTGTACGGCAAGCAACTGTACATTATAAGTAGGGGAATAAATTTCAAGAACAGTTCAATGTGCATTTTCAGGTGGCAGATTCGTCTGGCCAAAGAAGCAAGCGTTCCAGAATTGACTCTTTCTTCCTACCCTTGAGGAAAGAAGGCTCAACATCCAGCGCAGATACGTCGCCAACAGCGTCGGGTTCTTCATTGACGAGTGCCCTGCTCGTGTCATGCGTAGCATCATCGTCTTTACACTTTTCGTCTCCCAGTGCTATCAGCTCTTCTCAAAAACATACGTCCGAGCTGTACAACTCATTGAGCGGATACGAACATGTAAGTGGCACACACACGTGGAAAAATGCGCACGAAAAATATCAACTCTACTACACTGAACTAAGCGTTAAACAGGACTTGGTGACTAAAAAGTGCCTGGCAATTTGCAGGCGGAACATTCATCTGGCTGAAGAAGTAAGTGCTCGAGAATCGAACTTGTCTTGGTACCTATTAACAAAGAAGCTCGAGCTTCGTGGAGTTCGTTGGTGGCGTCCAGTGGCATCTCCTCTGGCTTTTCATCCACCCTGAGCCAGTGCGCCTCAAGCCACTCCGCGTGCGTGCCATCTGTCGCAGCCTTACCGCCATTTTCCCTTTCAGTACGCGGATCTGTCTTCTGCCCGCAACGAGGCGAATCAAGGAAGTGTGTGAATCGACCATTCGCATGAGTACGTCTGATGTAGAGTGTTTTGCTGGCAAAGACAGACCAGATGACTTTAGGCTTCCCAATTACTGGAAAACCACTGACAAGCGTCAAAGGGCTATGTTTAGCCCTCGTCGCAGCATGAGAAGAGAGGACAAGCCGAGAATCGTTTCTTCAGGGAAGAACACTTCTCGAAATATCACTGGCTGGTTGTCTCTGACGGAAACAGAGTAATTTCCTGGAAGTACTGTTCATTCTTTGCAGTCGGAAGGGTTCTAGGGTATTACTAAAGCGTTTCTTTGAATAATCTTATTACACGACCTCTCACTTGTTTCGCGGAGCTGCTCGGGAAAGATGGGGCTCTAGAGCTGCATAACAACAACACATGTTACCGGAACGCCGTCAAATTTGGAAAAACATTCTTCGCATTCTACCACTCTTCGCCAAAAGACGTTGCTAATCAACTGAAGACTCAAAGATTGTTGAAGATTGCTGAAAAGCATGAATGAATAGGCCGTAATATTGACTGCATCATCTTCCTCGGTGAAAAAAACATACCACTGCCTAGACAAAGAGACTTTGGTGCCCTCGATCTGGATTAACACGCTCATGTATATGAGAGCCCTGTTAAGCCAGAAAACTTCCGGGATTCGCTGCGTTTCCTAGTTCAATTCGAAGAGACGGCCTTTCAAAACCGCCTAGAAACATCGTCTTGGAGAGCTACTTATACGGGCTAGTCGCTTTAAAAATTAATTGATCGCATACTGCGAAGACGAAGTTCTTGATCAAATTTAAAAGATGTTAATCAGCGCAAATTACTACAGCATTATTTTCGATAAAAATACCGACATCCGACATCTGCCCTAGATAAGCCTTGTTTTACGCTAAGTCGACAAACCTCGAGCTGGAACTCACGCCGTAAGAGGAGACTTCACAAATTTTGTAGATCGTCTGGCCTCTATTTCCGAGAGCGACTCGGGAATCGAAGATGAAGGCTGCAACTCGGCATGCGAGCCGTCGTTGACTAATGAAGTACTGGCGGAAAACTGTAAAAAAAAAAGTAATCTACTCAATGGGATTGCTTCCAGTGCATTGCGTTGACATCAAAACAGATGGCTGCATTGTTATGATTTCTGAAACATGTGGGGCAATCTAAGAGATTAAAAAAGAATCCGTTCATGCCGTGAGTTGTACCTGCTTGAGCCATTCTCAGAATTTGCCGTTTTCGAAATCATCCTCTGTACAGAAGTTGCGCGATTTCGTGGGTATTATTACGACAACAACGTTTTTCTTTACGTCGTTGTCAAAAGGAAATGCACTGCCTGCACGGGTCCTAAAAGGTCAACTGCCGGTGCTTTACAGATTCCGACAAGTATAGCGGCACAGTGCCTCGGAAAAATTCACACCTTTCTTGGCGGATATTCTTGAAGTACTGGATACTATTGCGAACTGGAAGAAACAGACGTCGTCTGACTAAGGCAAGCACTTTTCTTGCAGCTTTTCAAACTGGCAATTGCCGTGTTGTGTTGCTCTTAATGAGTGACATTTTTGCCCTCGCACAATCATTGGGACGGCTTTTCCAGAAAGAGACCCTGGATCTGCAAACTGTGGTCGAGCTATTGCACAACACTCTATTTCAACAGAAGGCTAAAAGAGAGATGTGTGACACCGAGTTCAACCAACTGTTCGCCAAAGTTAAAGCTACCGCAAGCGAAATGGGCGTGAATGTTAATCTTCCCCGGACCGCAACCAAACATATTGTTACGAGAAGAAAGTAAAGGAAGAGGAAGACGACGGGAACTGAGAACGGGACGGCTCGACTGAGTGACTGAGGATAATTATCGTTACAGTTTTGGTGGCAGCGGTGGGATATGCCTCTCACCCGCTCTCGCTCCCACGCCGGAGACCGCAACGATGATGACGTTCGTGACCTGGAAGATCAATCTGCTTTGGGCGCTGCAAACCAGGATCCCACGGAAGTCCAGGTGCGCCAGTTGCAGTTGGAAGTCCAGGCCCTCCGAAATCAACTACAACAAGCCGGGCCCGCACCCCAACATTTCCGAGGCAGTACGGCTCCTCAAGGTAGTGCGGCACACGGCGCATTTCTATTGAAACCGCAACCATTTGACGGAACAGTTTCCTGGGAAGCCTATCAGATGCAGTTTGAAACGATCGCAGAAGCCAACGGCTGGAACGACTCAAACAAAGCAAGAGCCCTGGTGTCTTACCTCCGGGGGAAGGCCGTCGAAATCTTAGAGACTATCCCAGCAGACCTCCTTCACGACTATCCTACCTTAATCGCTGCCCTGGACGCTCGGTTCGGCGACTCTCACCTTGAACAACTTCACTATGCGGAACTGCGCTCTCGCCGTCAACGTTCTGGCGAGACTTTCCCAGAGCTGGCAGCCAGCATCGAACGTCTTGCACGAAAATCCTTTCCAAGCTCTTCCCCCGACACCATAAGTACCTTGGCTACCGCTTCATTTCTGGACGCCATTGGTGATGTCCAGATTCAACAAATTGTACGCCTTGGACGCCCAACGACCCTGCGAGCAGCTTTAGTCCAAGCAGTGGAAACAGAAGCCGCGTTTCGTTCTACGGAAAGGGCAACACGTAGTACAGCTATCAGCACCTTCTCCATGATGAACCACTACGAGTCGTCGCGGCCGCAACATTGCTTCCGCTGTGGTGGCATCGGACATTTTGCTCGACAGTGCCCGAATGAACCCCAGGAAACTTCACGTCCGGGAAACGCTTCCGCGAGCCATCGGGGCAGGGCTCGCTGGTAGTTCATCCAGTCCCCAACGTTACCTTAGGCATAACTGCAGAAACACAAACATCAGTAAAGATGCCTAAACCTTACTCACCACCATGTGTATCTATACATATTGCAGAACTCAACCAGCAGTTTAGTGCTCTGGTGGACACTGGGTCCGCAGTGAGCATTATTGATAGTCGAGTTGTAGCAAGCTTGCTAACCAATCTCAAGGCAGCAACTACCATCAAGCTCCTTTCTGCCAATGGTTCCGAGTTAAAATCCGCAGGCGTAATGTCTTTGACAATGGTGGGAGAAGCAACACAACTGCTACATGATTTTGTTGTCGTCACAAATGTGGTACATCCTGTCATTCTTGGGTGTGACTGGTGCAAAAAGACCGGGCTGACTATCAGTTTCAAATCAGACATACCCCTCATTGAGACAACAACGATGGTTCTCCCAAGTAACCCGAAGTCAAAGACGTTAGTTTCGCAAGATGAACCTACCAGATATCAAAATGGTCTGCTGACCCACTTCGCTCAGTTCATCACGTGGTTCATCACGTTTTCTCTTACCTTCGGCCAATACTGTTGGCAAGCAATGAAAACGCGCGTCATCAATGTACATAGGTCTACCCGAAAAGGCACTAAACTTACTGCAGTCGTCTCCAGACGAACCATTGTCCCGGCAAACTCTGGAGTATGGGTAAACGTCGTTGTGTCGGAACGATTTTGTGGAGATGTAATCTTCGATCCTTATCTGAAGTGCTTGCCCGGTCAAGAAATGGCAGCTCCGAGAAGCATTCTTCTCTGTAAAGAGGGTCACACCAAAATCCTCGTCATCAACTTCGGATCCATCGACACAAGCATTAGTCGCGGAGAGAAGTTGGGAACAGTAACTCGTCAAATCCATTCCCGGACTGTTTCGACTGTTATCCCAGTCGACAACATGGGCTTTTCAAGTCCATCTAACGAAACAGCATGGAACGACTTGAATTTCGGTCCTCACCTGACGGAGGAACAAGCTCGATCCCTCCGAACGTTACTTCAGGAATTTCGACACGTTATTGCAACCTCCTCCAATGACTTGGGTTGCACTTCTTTGCTTGAGCATTCAATTGATACAGGAATGTCTCACCCCATTCATCAGCATCCTCGTCGAGTTGCCCCGTCAGAACGACAGATCATCAACGAACAAGTGCACAAAATGCTCGAGCAAGACGTCATATCACCATCTGATAGCCCGTGGTCATCACCGGTAGTTCTAGTTCCCAAAAAAGACGGATCTATTCGGTTTTGTGTCGACTACAGGAAACTCAACAGTGTCACTAAACAAGATGTCTACCCACTACCGCGGTTAGACGACGCCTTAGATCGTCTCGCGAACGCAAAATTTTTCACCACCCTTGATTTGATTTCCGGGTACTGGCAAGTCCCCATAAAACCCGAGGATGCAGAGAAAACCGCTTTCGTAACACCTGACGGCCTATTTCAATTCAATCGGTTACCATTCGGACTCACCAATGCTCCAGCCACATTCCAGCGGCTAATGGATAAAGTACTCGGTCATCTCAAATGGACAATGGCCCTGGTCTACCTCGACGATATCATCATTTATGCCCCTACATTCGATGAGCATCAGCGCCGACTTCGTCTTGTACTGCAGGCTCTATCTCATGCTGGACTTAAACTGAAGGCTAAGAAGTGTTTTTTCGGCTTTGGACAAGTCACATATTTAGGACACTTGATCACGTCGGAAGGCATCCTCCCCGATCCTGAGAAAGTGCGATCCATTGCAGAATATCAAGCTCCGACAACGATCAAAGAGCTAAGAAGCTTTATAGGATTCGCGTCCTATTTTCGGCGTTTCATAAAAGATTTCGCGAGACGCACACGACCCCTAACCATCCTTCTACGGAAAACAACCACCTGGACCTGGGGGGAGGCTCAAATTCAGGCATTTGCAGACATCAAGCATGCCTTGCTAAACCCTCCCGTCCTAGCACACTTCAACGAGACTAATGAGACAATCCTGCACACCGATGCTAGCGGTGATGGTCTGGGGGCAGTACTGCTCCAAAAGGATTCATCCGGCATCGAAAGAGTGTTGGCCTTCGCTAGTCGACATTTAGACGATTGTGAGAGTAGACGCCATTCCTCTGAACTGGAATGTCTCGCCGTGGTCTGGGCCGTCAGCAAGTTTCGTCCGTATCTCTATGGTCGTCATTTTACGGTAGTAACAGACAATGCCGCATTGCAATGGTTACAATCCAAGCAGGACCTGACGCCAAAGCTTGCAAGGTGGGCACTCCAGCTGCAGGAATACAACTTCTCAATTCGTCATCGCAGTGGATCATCTCACCAGGATGCGGACTTTCTTTCGCGCCACCCTGTGGGAATTTCTGCTATTCAAGACTTGTACACGGCACAGGTAAACGACGCTGAGCTAGCTAATATACGCTCGATCCTCCAACAAAGTTCCACCGAGAGACTGAATGACACACGACGACGATTACCGGGCCTGTTGCGAGCATACAGGATTGTCGATAATATCCTGTGCCACGTAAAGAAACGAAAGTCAGCAGGCACCGTCTGGCTCCCAGTTGTACCCGTGAGCTTGCGGGTGGCAATACTTCAAGCATGTCATGACGCTCCAAGTGCAGGTCACCTTGGGCGAGAAAAGACCTACACTAAGGTCGCCGCACGTTTTTGGTGGCGCGGCCTACGTCAAGACGTCGTTCGACACGTTCAGACATGCGAACACTGCCAGTTCCGGAAGACATCTACTACAAAGTGGGACGTACCCCGTTGTCCAGTCACACCTCCAGAACATCCGTTTGAGCTAATTGGAATTGACTTTCTCGGACCTTTTCCGAAATCCCGGAGCGGAAATCGTTATGTCATAGTCGCAGTTGACTACTTAACCAAATGGGTAGAGGCCTTAGCGGTGCCAGATGCTACCGCAGATTTCCTAGAAGAGTTTATTGATGTCAACATTGTTTTGAGACATGGCCCGCCACGCGCAATAATTTCAGACCGTGGCACACCGTTCATGTCTCACCAGTTTAGAAACTGCCTGGCGAGACATGGCATACGACATTCTCCGACATCCGTGTATCATCCTCAAACGAACGGTCTAGTTGAGAGGAACAACCGTACACTTACAGATATCTTGTCTGCCTATGTAAACTCTGCGCATACTAATTGGGATAACTTTGTCCCACACGCCATGTTCGCACTGAACACATCACAGCAAGAAACCACAAAAGAAGTACCGTTCAGACTCTTATACGGTCGTGACGTGACGTTGCCTATTGAGACAAAGCTTGGGGTGAACGGGACACAACGTGGCAGGGAGACTCAACGTGCTTCTCTCGATGAAATTCGTAGACAGGCACGGGACGCCATTCGGCGAAGTCAGGAAGAGACTGGCAGTATGTCAGAGGCCGGTATCCATAATGTGCACGAGTTTCAAATTGGAGATAAAGTTCTGGCGAGACGGACCTTGCGGTCTGTCGGGAGAGCTGCTAAGCTTCTTCCCCGATACCGAGGGCCTTATCAAATCTTGGAACGGAGAGGGCCTGTCACCTACTACCTCGAGGACCTCACTGATGGACGACCTTCCGGCACACACCGCTGCTTTCCTGAGCACGTATCGCATCTCAAGCTATACATCCCACGAGCGCGCCAAGTCCAAGCTCCGTAAAGAATGTGGACACCTTTTGCAGACGGACTGCGATCAAGATCACATTAACTGTATTGTTAAAAAAGATTACTACTTTTGTTGTTGTTTTTCAGTGGGAGGGGGGAGAGTGTTACGAGAAGAAAGTAAAGGAAGAGGAAGACGACGGGAACTGAGAACGGGACGGCTCGACTGAGTGACTGAGGATAATTATCGTTACAATATGTACAGCCAGGACATAGAGGACCTTGAAACCTTCTGCCGGCTGATAGTTATTATTAAGATTTTGCAATCCATGGCTGAACATCTCTCCTCACGTTTTTCCGAAGAAACCTTTTCGGTTTACGATTTTAATGTATGTGTACCCCGTATTCTCGTAACATACTTAATTGAAGGCAACGACGCACAAATAGGGAGACTGGCTGGTAGGTGTCATTCCATCCTAGAGTCAAATAGCCGAACTGCGATGGCGAAAACTTTTACGTCGGAACTGTTCAAGTGGAAGGCGAAATGACTGCGACGAACCCGAGACATTGCGGTTCTGCGTACAATCGTTGAGCTCCTTCACGCTCGCGATGGGAATGTGTATATGAATGTGCGATCTTTACTGTAGATTCTTGCCTCACTGCCAGTCAGCATCGCCATGACGGAGCTCACATTTTCAACACTACGTCGCTTGATGTCGTGGTTGCAATCCAAGATGACCAAGTAGTGTCTAAAGGAAATAGATATTTTGAACATTCACCGGGATATTCATGTTGACACGTCTAGTGTGACAGACCGCTTCGTAAGGGCAAGGAGGCGTAGGACCGATTTTTTTTTATCTGAAGGGTGCATGAGGGCTTTAGAAAAGTCACGCTTTGTTATTCTACGATCCGCGAGAAGCAGAATCTATCATAATATATTGCTGTCAGAATAAAGGTAATACACACTCTGCTTTAGAATTGCACTTAATTTCTTTAACTCTTAAAGGTTGGAACAGATGTCCTTTTCACATTGTATTTGCCCCATTCGCACAATCATTTAAATAATCGTTTTTGTTCACTGTTTAGATAAACTTTACTTTCCTTGTCATCAATCATCGATGTCGCAGAATCTTGTCTTTCTTTTCGTCTGCACGTACTTTGCTACACTTTCACTTTATTGATTTTCTTTTGCTTCAAATGTAATGTTGTAAGAACATTTGGTGTGCGTATAAATTATGTAGTTTTTTGCCATTCGTTCGCTACTCTATTTTGATTTTCTAGCGTATAGGTATGAAGCGTAAAAAGAGTCATATAATTGTACCTGGTCTTTTCAACCGTTGATATTTTGTTCGTCTGTCCCTTTTGCATTATTTTGATTCGTTTGCTGACATGGTGTTTTCTCATGGCGTGAATAGTTTCCGAAGTGTGAATTAGGTATTTTTTTAATGCACTTGATCACTCTAAATATTGATAATTTGCTTAGTTGTTCTCGGTTAACACCTTTTATTGCAGTTTTTGTTTCTTGTATAAATACCGTCTTGTGACACGTTGCAATAAAAAGTAGTAGCATTTACTACAAGGGTGAGTTGAGCTAGTTGGTTATGATACATTACGGCTGAAACCAGCTGAACACTGAAGGAAGGAGAAACAGAAATGACAACCGTTTGCTGGACTACCAAAAATTTTAACCAGATGGTTCTGCCGGTAATAGTAGGCTTTGTTAACAAAAAAAAATATATGAGAGTTTGTGCAATTGCTTATGGCTGATGTACTTTGCGCCAAGCTATATAACGAGCCAAGGTTTCGGTTGTTCATTATTAAACTTAAGACAAAATAAAAAAACAAAAAAAAATTAAACAAATAACGAGATGTCTTTTTTAGGAAACTAATACCCATGCCAGACGGGCAAGTTAAATGCCTTCAGATCGAACCCCTTTAAAGGGTGAGCGAACCAGCGCACGCCGATAAGCGCGAGATCGCGATCTGACTCGGCGATTCTTTAAAGGAGCTAATTCTGAAAGCCTTTAACGTGTCCGTCTGACAGGGATATAATTCACCCTCCTAAGACCAAAGTCTGGGAACTCTCCTGACAGAAGGTCGGAACCCTTGCACAATGGCGGAACAGCAGACATCGTGAAACGTGCAATTCATTGCATAAGATCGAAGGTCGGGGTGCGGTTAATGCCAAGAGCCGACGATCCAATCAAGAAGCGCCGAAAGTGCAACGTCACTGCGCTCATCACTTTTTTCTCTGGATGTGTTTTTACCTTCTTATCCAACCAAACGTATAGACCTTTCCAGAAATCGCCTCCTGCGCGGTGCCATCTTTGTCTGCTGGGCTGTGGAACGCCTTCCAAGCATGCGCTGTTGATCTGCTGTGCGGTATATCGGACGCTGCGCATGCGTCCACAGCTCAGTGACTCAGCATTTTTTGCCCGGTCGCTTCGTTCCAGACTGCCGCTGGAAAGGTCTATACAGTCTGCCATGACGTTGAGGTTTTAGTCCGCCATTGTGCAGGGATTCCATAGCGGCCAATAATAATCATATAAATTTGGGGGTTTGCGTGCCAAACTAACGAAGGGCATATGGCACGCCCCAAAGGAGGACATAGACCACCTGGGGATCTTCACACGTGCAACCGAAAGCTTGATTACACGGCGCCTTTTTCGTAATAGACTTTCATTAGTATACTGCCCTATGTTGGCAGCTGTGGAATCCCTGCACAATGGAGCTCTAAAGCCGAAATGTCACGGCTAGGCGTGTGCGAATAGTGGTTCGAATCGAATAGCGCAGCGTCATTCTCTGCATCGACACTGCAAAAAGAACCGGCAGGTCTTGGTTTTCCCTAGCACTATGAAGGCTATAAATGACGCAACGCTATTCGATTCGAACCATTATTCGCACACCCCTACTCACGGCACACTTTATGCCTTTGTTTGGAGTAGAGGAAAAAACACACCTGCAGAAAAAAATGATGAGCGCAGTGACATTGCACTTTCGACGCTGTTTGATTGGCTCGTCGGCTCCTGGTACTGGCCGCACTCCGCCGTTGACGATCTCATTAAGATTACTTGCATCCTTCCTCGATGTCGCTTGTTCCGCAACTGTGCTGTGGTTCCGACCTTCTAAAAGCGGCACGCGAATTTCGAAAGGGGTCCATAAGCCTCGGTCAGTTTGTGGACACCTCGGCTGGGATTCGAACCCGCCAACTGGGGATTCCTAGGCCGGCGCTTTGCCTCTGAACCACCAAGGCGGCAGCACACAGCTGCCAACAGAGGGCAGTCTTTTGGAAGGAGTCAATATATCTTTTCCGAAGCGTGCAGCGCCGTCTGAGGCGCCGAAAGGGATGCCAAGAACTGGCTGTGTAGATCCAGATGTAGCAGGCAACGAAAGCAACAATAGAGGCGATTGAGGGCACGTACTCGAGCGGGCGACTCACACAACGCCATTTAATATTCAATGATTCCTGTACTTTATTAAGAATAACACATCAGTCTTGATGTGTTATGGGACCCTCTCATTCTTTCAAACCCCTTCAGCACATCAAACCCCTTAGCCCTTCAACCCCTTCAGATGCTTCACCCTTTCAGACCCCCTTAGTCTTTCAACACTTTGAACACCAAAAATGATCGTGAACCCTCTACCAAAACCGCAGTGTAAAACGTCATTGGAAGTTTATTTCAGGCATTGAGTTTTACAGGCCTGTTGTAACAAAAAAAGACGAAGAACTAAACTGTACTCAAACCCGAGAGCAAGCAGCTGTAGACAAAGGCGATCAGACCAAATTGAAACAACCGAGTTACTTGTTGCAAAACATTTTTTTGAGGTAGTCACAGTGCCAGTGGAAACATTTCTGAGATGTACAGTCGCAGTAAAGCTTAACTGAAACGATCGAAGGAGCGTTTTTTTTTTTATCCGTGGGGCGCAAAAGCTGGTGGGAGCCATGTCAGTTGATCACGTTGAGAAGGGCCCATTACATAGCGTGGGGGGGGGGGGGGGGGGGGGGGGGGGCAGCGCGGTAAACTCAGAGCTCGGGTGCGTATCCCTTCAGATAATGCTGCATAAAAATACGTAATTCTCAAAACGGTTTTATTTTATCCTTATTTGTTTTGTTTTTTTGTGTCGAGAAATGAGTTGTGTAATACAAAGTGCAGAAAAATACACAAGGCAATAAACAAGCGGTGCTTGGTCTTTTTTTAGCATTCTATCTCAGAACCTACCGCTCTCCCCCCCCCCCCCTTTCCCCCCCCCCCCCCCCCCCCCCCCCCCCCCCCCCCCCCCCCCCCCCCCCCCCTTTCTCTCCCCAAGATGCGCCCTCCGACACCTGACCAATTGGAACCACATGCTGCCCCCAGGGTAGCGCCCTGCGGAAAAAGACGGGAGTTCGAGTATTCCAGTTTAGTTTGATTGCGACTGTACGGCAGTTAAACTAATAAAATTGAGAAGGTTCACCACACGCATACAAGCAAGTTATCAGTAGCACGTTTAGCGAGAACTACAAACTCGAAACCAAAGTACGCCGCCGTTGAGAAATCCTTAGCAAGATCACGGTGTCGTCTGGTGCCGTCGCGGTTGCATCTCCGGCGACGTCTTTGTTCACTGGATGAGCTTCTGAAGTCGGACGGACGAAGAGACGGAAGAAACAGGGAACTGAGAAACCTTAATCTTGATCCGCACACTGAGCTGCTCTCGAAGATGGTGAACACATGGTAGAGGTCGCCGACACTGACCGTACGCTCGTTGCAGCCGCCAGATACAAAATGACCAAGGGGCTTCCCCGACACATATATAATGCAGATTCACGTGATGTGTACCACAGACCCGATAAAACGATTTTAATAGAATCCGTGGTTTCACAAAAAAAAAAATTGGGACTGTTCCTAGTGGCCTCTAACGAAAACTGTTACGGGCATCTTGCACACTTTTTGAAATTCTTAAAGGATACGTCAGGCCTCTTACAAAATATCGGCTAATTATCAAACCATGAGAAAGTTTTGAAGAGAACGTCAAAACATTTAAGAAACCCTGTTGTTCAGTAGATATGTTTTTTTTTTTTTTCAATTGTGTAGAATATGGTGCACAGTGAACACAAATTCATTGAACGCCAAATTATGGCTTTGCATGCGATGCAAGATCAGAGCTAGCTAATATTTTTTTTTACTACTAAAGGTGACGTACTCGACTGTGTGCATGCAACATGGAACGCGCGTAAACCTACATTACACCCAAAGTGAATGTCGTCTTCAATAGACAATAAATGTGACCCACTTCGCAGCGTGTGCTCCGAAAAAATATTTAGAATACGGCGTTCAGTGAATGCGCCCTATAGACTTTTGCAAGTGCGGCCTCTTGGCGCCGCCATCTTGCTGCAGGTGTGGGCAGATCGTCTGACTGGCAAGCATTACCGATGCTTTGAGTATGCCTCAGCAATGCTCGACTATCAGACGACCTGCCCACACCAGCAGCGAGATGGCGGCCGTGCTTGCAAACGTCTATACCCGAACATGCTATGTTTACGCACTCCTCAATATAAAATTATGACAACCCTACGTTTCGTTTTTAGCTTGCAAAAAAGATGTAATTATCAGATATTTTTTACAAATCACACAGTTCAGTTTTAATTTTGGCTCCTTAGTATTGTTTCAACAATATGCGCCGTAAAACAGACAATAGGAGAAGGACAGAACGCGAAGTGCAACTTTCAGCTGTATATTAAATCACCGAGTAACTGAAGCAGAGCGAGCGAAGACGTCAGAACGCCGATTTCTGATTAGAAGGATTAGTGGGTACACCTAAAGCTAGCTGCCTTTGTCTCCCCTGCACTCATCGAACGCGGAACGCTTGGGTCCGGCTAGCTTTAGGACTACCCACTAATCCTTCCAATAAGAGCTCGGCGTTCTGACGTCACTGCACGCGCGCTCTCGTATCCTTATCTCTCTCATTTTCTCCGTGCATTAAAAGACGAAAAGTCTACTTATAAACCCTGTCATGTTGCTCGCGTAGGAATTCAAATTTTTTATCGTATCGGCGAAATGACAAAGCATTTATGAATATGCTGCTTCCCCGTTGCATGATTCAAACACGTCTTGCGGTAATTTGCTTCTTAACTTCCTAATAACTTTTTTTTTTTCTGGAACAAGGGCGTGTGGGAAGTTTCCACAATAAATTGCCAATAGACCATATGCAAAAAGAAGCGCCATCTAGTGTATTCATGATGAACGATCAGATTTCCTCCATATTGGGGGGTTCCCGTACCGACGATTTCACCCGAAAAACAATAGTCCCGGGAAAGTGTAAGTCGTAGAACTAAAATATGATCACCTGCTGCAAGTCCAGTACGAACCCTTCACAGGACGTCTTCGAGAAATACCGTTCATTGACCTGGATGGCCCAGTTCACTGCTTGAGTGACGAGTCTTGCGACCTCGTTGCTGACAATTCCTTTTCCTGAATTTGGCGGCCGTCTTTCTTTTCTTCTTTGATCCGAAACTAACCAGCAAAACATTGAGTGTACAAATAAACTGCCCTAATATCATAAAAACCGAGTTAAATGCAGATGCGCCTCGTCCACAACTGGAAGATGTGATAAACCCCCCAATATGGCGGCTCCTAATGGCATGATGATGATTGCTGGCAAGGATTTTGCATATGGCCTATTGGCCAGAGGGAAAATACTTTACAACTAGTCATTGCTCGCGTGGCCTACCGTTCATGCGTCCTCCTGTTGGGCCCACGTATGCTTTTCCGTAGCTCATCGGGAGTTTACAGACGACTGAAGTGACACCATCTACGTGCTTCTTGGGTCATCTCTTTTAACGCAAAACGTTATTTTGCTAGATGTTGGGCACTTCGTGAAACCCAGGTAAGAAAGCAGCCGGGATAAAAGCATGGCCGTGGGGCTCGACAATGACTGGTTGAGGTTTGGAGAGGAAGAGTTAGGTGATCGACGCCTATTGGTTAATGGGGAGGTAATGTAACGAGAGGAGTAGGCGTGGAGTAGCTCAACACCTCCTAGAAATACGGCCGTAGCGCTCTTCTCGTGACGTCGCAAAGGAAGGCCATCGGGGGCGCGCGTCGAAGCGAAGGCAACGCGCGTGGATCAACCGTCGTGACGCGCTATTAGTCACATACGCGTGTCTTATTAGCTAAAATGAAAGCTTCACATAGCAACGGGTCTAAGAAACACTTTATTACACGGGCAAAACATTACACCGCTAAATAATCGGTACGAAATGGCACAAGATATGCGTAGAAGACGTCTATAGAAAAATTGTTTTAGTTCGAAAACATTGGGTCACGCAATTATTGCTGTAGGAATGCATATTTTATACAGAAATACTTCGACAAAATGGCGAGACACGCAGTGATTGGACACAGCAAAACAGATCAGTTAAAAATCAGGTAGACGTAGCAAACGCGGACACGGCTCGACAAGTGTCACTTACGATCATGTAAGCGATGTTATCGCGTGCAGTCACTGAATTAAAATTAATGTAATTTCGATCGAATGACAATATGGGGTCGCCAAATCAGCTTGCGACGCTCGTATAATCACTCAAAACAGCGAGCTGATTAAATTTCGTATCATTTAATCAAAATATATTAACTTTTCCGTGTGGCAGGGGTACTAAACTTACTATTTACAGGCAACTAATTTACTTCTCCCTATGGGTTCGAAATGCCTAATACATAATATAAGCTATTTTGTATACAATAATACTATTACCTTAATACAGTTAAGATTCTAGTATAAAGGCGGCAAAGGCATTAAAATAACATTAGCGTAAATAAGCACATAAGCACAAACAACGCACTTTCAATAATCACATAAACTTGTTATTTACCTTCCAGTAAAAATTAGAATATTACCACGCATAATTACATATGTCGACGCAATAGCAAACGGATAACGACGAAGAACAAGATTCCATTCTATCACGAGATTTAAAAAAAATCCTCTGCAGCACTTTACTTGTGTCTTACATGACCAAGAAAGCCCGTAAATAAGTTGTTTCTCACCTTTCGATCGTATCCATACAAGATCCACCAGGAAAACATTTGACCACAAACTTCAAGAAGTCTCTCTCTGTCGAGAGAAAGGTCATCGACCAGTGTCATCGTTGACTAGTTGCCACACACGTCACTCAAACCGTAGCAGGACTTGTTTCGCGAATCCACGTAAATGCCGTAGTATCAAGTGAACACAAAAAAACTACCCGAGACTGCGGTGACAACCAAAAAACGACGGGTAGGAGGATCAAAAACACCACACACACACACACACACTAGTGCAGCGGCAGCGGTGTGGGACGAGAGACTTAACATTGCCGACCCATCTCTTGCTCGTGTGCGCTCCCTGCAGCGATGACTGGAATTTTTTTCGGTTCCTTTCCCTTCTGAAATTTCTCAGCGTTCCTTTTGAGACAGTCAGCAGCTCACACACAACGTAAATTTACCAGAATCGGAGCCCGTATGAGGGAAGAAGATGTCGCATCGGAAATTCGGAGCTGGTTCATTCGAAAAGTGTGGGGAGCTGCGGGACTGCGCGTAGTCCCGCGGTTACGGGGATAATTATAAATATAAATTTGATACTTTCATCCTTGGTAACGCGTTGTATATTATGGTTATATTATATATATATAATAAATTGTACAAGACTGCGCTTTTAAAACATATATTACTGTCGGATAAACGCGCATGAACGCCACCGCGCCGCTCGAGAAGAAACATTTTTTTCACGTCGATAGCAGAAATTTTTATCACGTAGTTGCGCCATAGCCTTCCTCCCTCAGACATTGTGACGTAACCACTCGGCGAGCTATAGCCTTATTTCTAGGAGGTCTTAAGTAGCTTGACCACCTGTTCGCACTGAGAGACAAGAGCTCGAGAGTATGGAAGGTTGTGGAAGATCGCCAGGATTCTCAGCCTGATTAGCGGTAGTGTTGCTGCATTCCAGGAACAACTACCGAGTCTACACTTGAACGCGTTAAACTATTGATAAAGAGTACCGTGGACGTTTTGCA
>JABSTQ010003333.1:0-28165 GCA_013358835.2 Ixodes persulcatus
ATAGAAAGGTCAATAGATGTAAATGAGTTGTGAGGTTAACTAAAAAAGTGGGTTCTCTGCCATTGAGAATACTCAAGTTAGATGATAATAAAAGCCGCTCAATCACTCGGCCTCGAGAATTGAGGTGAGAACTGCCCCACATGGTGTGATGGGCATTAAATAACCTGAAATTAAGAACGATTGAGGAAGTTGCCCTACAAGCACTTGGAGTTCGTGAAGTTGCAATGGAATGTTTGGTGGCGAATATATGGACACAATTGTTAGGAAGCGGTCTAAAAGAAGGCGCACTGCTACAGCCTCTTGCGGTGTGCAAAGAGGAACCTCCGCCCTATTAAACATTCTCATTTGTATGAGAAATTTATGTGTCCAATAAACACATATGAATCATACAAGATATATAAGAACATATAAGAACCGTATAAGAACCATATAAAAACTATATAAGATCTATATAAGATATATAAAAACCATATAAAAACTATATAAGATCTATATAAGATATATAAAACCATATAAGAAACTTATAAGAATCTTCTCACAAGTTTCTTATATGGTGATTATATGTTCTTATATAGCTTATATATAAGCTATATAAGAACATACATTCACCATATAAGAAACTTGTGAGAAGATTCTTATAAGTTTCTTATATGGTTTTTATATATCTTATATAGCTCTTATATAGTTTTTATATGGTTCTTATACGGTTCTTATATGTTCTTATATATCTTGTATGATTCATATGTGTTTATTGGACACATGAAATTTCTCATAAAAATGACTTTTTTCACTAGGGCGAGCAGGCAACCCCACTCTGCACGACCACTGCTACACCACCAGAACTGAAGTTCAGACGATCTGTGCGGAATACTTGATGACGTCGAAAAATCTGTGTATGAAGTGTTTGCACATGAGTTTTTTTGTAAAGAGAGGGGAATAGGAGAAGCCCATCTATAAAACAATTAACCTCATCGATGTTGGGTAAGAGACCTTGACAGTGCCACTGCATAAATGCAAGTTTCTCATTTTGGTAAAAAAAGTACAGGAATAAATTAGTAAAAAGGAGAAGAGGAAAATAAAACTAATGCTCCTGATTAAAGAGGAAAATTAATCTAATCTATTTGGAAGCAGTCACAGGTTTCTTCCCTTTAGATCTCCGGGTTGGGGTTTGCCACTCAATGTCTTCATGGTCAGGCGCAGGAGTGGGCGGATCAGCAGCCTCCTCCATCACCTCTACCTCCTCAGACGAGACTTTTCCTAGAGGCTTGGGAAAGTCCGCAGCACTGGGTGGAAAGCTCCATCCACGACCGCCCCCACTGAAGAGGCAGGGGAGATACCGGGCGTGATATTGCCCGAGTCCCCCTGTTCCTGCCCCCGAGATTCTGAAGAGGCAGCCCGATGCTTCCCTTTGGATCCGGAGGCCCTCTCCAGCGTGTTTGGGAGAGAGTGCTGTTCCTCACCAGAGGAAGTTCTCGAAGCACCGACAGGCATTGCCTGCCCGTTCTGACACTGGGAATCAGCTGATGTGCTCCCCCCCCCCCCCCAAAGCTGAAGGCTTCTTAGGTGCGGAAGTCCTCTCCTGAGAGGAGGAGCGAGGGGCTCGCTTGCTCTCTTCAAAGGACGACATGCGAAATTTGGGTAATGGAATCACCTCCCTTGCCTTGGCGGCACCCGAGTCCTTGGCATGACTGGGTGCCTCGGCTGCCTTTGAAGCCGAAAGGGAATGCTCAGGGAGAAAAATTTTCAACCTGGGCGTAGAGGACTGGAATGGTATTTCAGGGTTCCCAAGAGACACGTGGGTTGCAACTGATATCTTGAACAGTGCAGTTCCTCTGCTGGACACCGCCTTGGCAAAAGAGCCCCTCTGGAAAGCGGAAAGGCTACGCTTTGCATCTTTCAAGGTTATCGTCCCTTTAACCTTGAGTGAGAGAATTTATTTTTCCTTTTTGAAGTGTTCATATAATCTAGACTAGGCAGGATGGTTGCCACTGGAATTGGCACATTTGTTATCAGCTTTGCAGCCATCAGCGGTATGGTCCCTGCCACCACACCTGGCGCATGTCTGACGACCACGGCAAGTGCGCGGACCATGACCGTACCGCTGGCACCGGCAGCAGCGGAGTAGATTTGGGACGCAAGGTCGCACCTTGCGATTAAGTTGCCTGCTTTAATAAAGAAAGGCACACTGTGCCTCTCAAAGGTCACAACGACATGTTTTGTGGGTCGTTCTTCACCATCTCATCGGATTGTGATGCGCTTTGCAGCTACAACTCCTTGGATTTGCAGACCTTCTACAAATTCCTACTCGGTACTGCCTATCAAATAGTCTTCCGAGATCACGCCGCGGATGATTTTTAGTGTTCGATGAGCTGACACTGTCACTTTGAGGTCTTGGATCATTTGGGGATTCATGAAAGCCGTAGCTTGGTATTTCTCGTAAACCTCCACAGGAAGGTCGCCTGAGAAGAGCTTTTTGGCCTCGTACTTCGCTCCTAGCGAGCCTTGAAGCACTTTGGCGACAAGAAACGGAGACAGTTTTGAAAGTGGTTTGGATGCGTCGTCAGAGTGAAGAACAAAAGGTTTTGTAAAATGGTCGTCTACATTGTCCTTGGAGAGAAATGTTGATAAGGCTTTCGTGCGGGTCCTATTCAGGGCCCGATCAGGTGGTTTAACTTTGGAACCTATACGGATGGGAAGAAAATTCAGTGCCCGGGTGCACCACCAACCACGGAGCCCAACAAGGGGGTAGGAAAATGTGCCATAGCAAGAGAGGCTTGGCAGACACAATTTCTCTACCAGTGCTGCCCGGGCACAATACCCAAGTGTAGTTGCAGGGACAGCACTTGTTCCCACTCAAGGTTGGCCCTTGCCGCCTAAGAAAGTGAAAAAGGAAAGAAGAGAGTGTGGAAGAGAAAAAAAGGCGGAAGGAAAAGGGAAAGAAGGAAGAATATGGTAGAAGAGGCGACTGACTGAATCATCCTGGTCGGGCCTAGCCGGGACACCCGTCTACGAGAAACAGGGGCCGAAGCGGTATATTGCGTCACCCGGGGGGCCCCGAAGGGTCCAAACGTACCCCAGGCTCAGTTCAAGAACCAGGATTCCCTTTTTCCTGGAGACGGGTTAAGCCACGCACAGCCAGGCGTGGGTGAGCGAACCCACATGGCTCGGGGTCCGTGGAGACGCCACTCTCCAAACATCTGCTTTCACAGGTGCGACCTGCGGGGAGCCGGCCGGTAACGCAGCGGAAGGTGCGGTGTGAAGCGTCAGCAAGCGTCTCGTGATTTATGGTAATAGACTAATTAAGCTACACCGTCACGCACCCAGGTCACATTTCAACATAAAATGTAGTGGTTTGATTGTAGTTTCCTAATAATTCATACATTTAAACGCAAATAATAAACATTCCTTACTAAATGTGATCAAAGCTTCTCAATTGTGCGTTTGCTTTACTATGTGGAGGTCGTCTATATGTCTGAAAATCGACAGATGCACCACTAAGAAGCTCTGTTCTACAACATGAAGCATTTAAATGTAACCTTAACGATGCGCTTGTTGCATGGAGAGGTGTTTTTCTCTTAGCACTGAGCACACCTCATTTAATTTCTTTGATAGACGCAAAGTGGTCGGTGCGGTTTTGTATCTAGGGCCCATTTGTAGGCCCTGTGGCCTATAATTGTACATAGGACCTATTTTGATATGATATACAAGGAATCGCCAAGAAACTAAAAACATTATATAATACACATATGCTGAGAAAGGCTCTTTTATATCGTCAACAAGGCCTACAAAGTTTTTACCAGGAAATCTACATTTGCTGATTTTAAGGATGGATCGTTAAAAGTGAAATGACCTACGTGCATCGTTTGGAGGGGGATCGTTTGACCTCGGTTTGCACCAGAAGTTTGAGGGGACACAGAATTGATAGAGCCCGAGCTCGCGGGGTAATGCTCAAAGGCTATATAGGGCTTATTGCATCAAAAAGTGTCCGGTTGAACCGTTACGCCGACCTCAACACACAACTCAAAATCACATAAATAATACGCGGCCCGAAGTAATCGGCATAAAGTAATTTACAAGGTTTTACCTGCTATGATTCCACCTGGGTTCTAAGGTTAAGTAGCTCAATGTTTTATCGAGTGAGCTGCGATACTTTTAAAAAACTGTTTCAAAAGAAAAATAATTTTTGTCGTGCCCGATGTCGACAGTACGTGCTCACGAACAACATACAGAGAGATCGCTGTAGATCATGATGCCGTAGCACCGGTAAAGTGCTGGAGTCGGGAAAATAACGAAAAAGAAGAAGCATCGCAAACGGAAATAGATTGATGTCGTCTCCATAAAACGGACACGTACAGCTGAAGGCAATCAACTCAGTGCAGAAGTGTTGTAAGTTGGGCGAGTTGGTATGATGACATGATGAACAGAACAGCGCACAAAAGGACGAGGACAGAGAAAAGGAACATGCGCTTGTGTGTCCTGCATGTTCCTTTTCTCTGTCCTCGTCCTTTTGTGCGCTGTTCTGTTCATCATGACAACTCAGTGCATTGGCATATCTTCTATGAGAAGGATTAATTCCGAGCATATATGTGCATACCCTCAGCGATGAAACCTAGAACACAAGGAGGCCGAGACAAGGCCCATCCCGAATACGAGGGTCTACCTGACACTCAACTGAAACTTTAGGTTTGTCTTGAGCATACTGACGAAGTCGGAGAGGTACAGAATGTGTTATGAAGCAGATGAACATAATCTTTGTGTGGTTGCGAAACCACCGCGCGACAAAATCAAAGCAGGCTTAACAAATTCTAGAAAAATTATAGAACATCTAATCGCATCCTAGCCAATGATAGCTTGCACAACTACAAAATGCCTGTGCTCAATTCATTGGCAACACATTGTTGCGGACAAAATCGGATAAACTTCGAGTTTACCAGTATTATCAAGACATTTGTTTAAATATTTTAGTGTGTCCTAATCTAAACAAACATAAAAAAAAACGTAAGAAAGAACCAAACCCAAACCGGACCAAAATTCTGGATACGTGCCTTGCTCGCAGCTTATTGCTTTTGAATGAGGTGTTTAGATGTTTACCATACTAATTCCTGTAGTTGTTTACCATACTAATTCCTTTAATAGGGCAGGCAAACCTTCCGAGAAGTAACACATCTTCAAATAACTATTTAGGTCACTCTACGGACAATGTTAGTGTTAACAATGCCGTTTCTTTGTAAGCACTTACTCAAGCAATTGAACGGGTCTTGTAAAGCAGAATCTTCTTTCTCAAAGAAATGTTTTGTTGTGCAGTTACAACAAGTGCTCAGGCTATTCGGCTTTCGCCGAATATTCGGGAAAAATGGCGAATATTGGCACAAACTACGAATATTCGAGCAAGTAACGAATAATCTGCTTTTTACGCATTCCCCTATGAACATGTTTATTCACTGAGAAAGGCGTATGATCCGTGCGTTATCGGTCTGCTCCGTTCCTATCTGTCCGATGGCAGCAAGACAGGATCAATTTCGGTTTCTTTTTCACCAAGCCCTTTGTTGTGTGGCGCTTATTTAGAAATATGTGATGCAATTGCACGTTCTATAATTGATGCAATAAAATAAACCTCGAGAGTGAAATATACATATAAAATATATCTCGAGAGTGTTAATGAATGTTTGAAAACTAAAAAAAAGAAAAAAGCTAGGGGCGAGCAGAACATTGCATCGCCATCGACAACAACTCCTGCCACCAGTACCTGCCACTCCCGCTCAGTCAAAATTAGAGATATCGCGAACCTGCCCAGTTTCGAGTTCGAATAATTTCGACTTTTTCGACATTTCAACGTGATGTTCGACAAAGGTTCAACTGAAGTTCTACTTTTGTGCGCATGCGTTAATATTGCAAAAAAAAAAGAAAAACCAATTGACTCAACTGGCAGAGGAAAAGTGCACTATTTGTTGGGTTTATTGGCATCACAGGTTCACATTAATAACTAATGAAAGCGTAAAAAGCGCATATTTTCCCTTTTATATGGAGTAAACATTGGTTACCATTTTATAAAAAATAAAATTAACTACTTTCTATATTATTTGTTTCCCAAAATTTGAAATATTCGTGTAGGAGCCGGGCAACACTGTCCATAAGTCAAACTTCTGTTCGTGGCGAGAACGGGAGTTTTGAGGACGAGGACGTATAGGGCTATATTTCAGGAGATAGACACATTATGTGCTGCCTGCCATAATGAGGGCAAGACACTAGAGCACTTGGTTTTGAAGTGCACGGGGCCTAGCCTTGCCTTCCCTGAAGGGGTAAAAGATTTGGCGAAGTCCCTCGGTTTTGCTGGCGACGATAGAAGGACAGAAGAGAAAAAAATTGACCGCATCTCCACGTGGTGAATGATGTTGCTTGGGGCGAAGCTCTGGTGGTGCTTGTCTGCGTAGACGCCGAGCCGCAGCATGCCGAGCCTTTTCATTCATGTCAGTAGGAGAATGTGTGGTTTTCTTCTTTTTCTTTTTTAAGCAGACCGGTGGGATGGCATCTCAGAACCCCCTACTCTTTTTTTTCTTCTTTTTTCTTCTTTTTCTATTTTTAAGCAGACAGATGGGATGGCATCTCAGAACCCACTACTCTTTTTTTTCTTCTTTTTCTTTTTTCATAATTTTTTTTTCATCTTTTTTTTCAATTTTCTTTTTGCCCTACACGAGCACGTGAGCATGTGCTCACGTGCTCGTGAGCACGTGATCTCACGAGCAGAAGCACGAGCACCCGACGCCGGCCTACGGCGGACGGCGGACGGACATACGGACATGGCTAGCCCCTAAGGAGCTTCGCCCCTAAAAAAATGTTACAGCCACAAAGAGGCGATTAGAAGATTCGTGGAAATTATCTAGATAAAATTAAATGATGGACAACTAACTAGCACAGCTGAGGATATGCGGGACCGAGAAAAATTGAGACTCCCACCCGCGTGGCTCCGGCCCCAAGTTTCAACCTTGTCCCCCAGTGGGTCCGGTGCAGGGGTAACGCCGACAAGGTCTCACCAGGGTAAAATTGGCGACTCCCACTCCGGGGGGAAGAGGCGGGGTGTGTTTTTTTTAGTTTTTTTGCCCGATCCCCCAAAGGTGACCCTGGTGATATCCCACACTACCTGGTGGTAGTTAGGGTGTAGAAAATTGGCTTAGAAGGGCGGGACGAATCAAATGTTTGTCTTTCTTAGACTTAAGCTAGGTGGCGCAAGCTACCGCCCGCTACAAAGGTATAGCCAGTAACATCAATCCTTCTTCGAACTTGAGGGAAATTTTGCAGGTTTCCCGATTCAAAGGTCTTTCTACTGGCGGAATTGTCACGGCGCGTAGGAAGCGCTTACTTTTTGAACAGTTGAACAGTTAATGTTCCTAGACAATAATTTGTAATGAGTGCATTACTAGAAGCATCTTTAGCCTGCTGCAGCCCAGTAAAATGCAGTTGCATTGATTTATTTTGAAAAGGCAATAAAACCTGCTGTTACGTCTTTTTTGTAATTTTTCATTACAAGACACATATTCGATATTCAATTCGATATTCGAAGCCCGTTTTTGTCTTATTCGTATTCAATTCGTATTCGAAAATTTCAATATACGCACAACCCTAATTTTCAGAGGGTCTAAAAAAAAAAAAGTAGCTTCGAGTTTATCCAGGTCTTTCTTGAACCGGGAGCGGATGTTATGTCTGTTTTTTTAGAAAGCTCAACCATGCTTTCAGGTTTCTCCAGAGTTGCAAGATCAGAAAATAATGTAGAGAGAGCATTTAGGTTCTTTCGGAAAGAAGAGGCGAATGACTGGATGAGTTTTTTTCTCATCTGAACATGTCCAACGCATGCAAGCTCATATAGATCAAATAATGGAGGGCACAGAGCTACTGAGTTCATGGAACATAAATTAAATTGTTATGATACTGTTGTTTCTTATTCCCACAACCGCAGCTTGTGAACATGTCCGCAAGGAGTTGGAACTAAAAGTTAGGCATTCAAACGCCTAAGCAAACCAGCCTTACCGTCTTCAATATATAATTGCATTACATGTTATCTCCTTCGAAACGTTTGCCTCTGTGTATAACGTCCTGTAAGATATATTTCATTGTTTACCTGCGTCCTCAAAAACTCGCGTGCTCTATGTTCCATTTACCAACGCTTAAAATAATGTCCTGATCCTCACCATTAAGCTGCATAGATATAGCCAACGGTAAGGTTCGGGACCGTATTTCCAGAGTTGATAAATGGAACCCAGAGAATGCTGGAATTTCCGAGTGCGCGGTTGGGTAAGCACATTTCTCTTACAAGGCATTGTTTGCACCGAGGCAGGCTTTTGGGTGTACAGGAGACTAACTGAAAGACCTTGAAAAAATTCATTCTTCCTATTGTCTTCATCACGTTTTGTAGGTGTTTGCTTATAAAACTTTCCGAATATCATCGTTTCATTTTTTTTTTTTTTTACTTTTCCTAAACTGAACCCCACGTATAATAAAAAATAATAACCAACCAACCGCGTTTAAAAGAAACATGTGCATTTATGTTCAATATTAAAAAAGACTTTTCTCGACGATTTCACTTTTATAAAAAAGACCGCCTTCTAGTCGAAACAAAATAACATATAATCTGGGCGAGCTTTTTTATGCGAAGATATAATCTCTGCATAAAAAGCGAAGATGTAAATTAAATAACTAATCGGATGCTTGTCCTGTTTAGTCGAATATTCCCGCTCCTCGTTCTTTGCGCCGTCTTCTACACGAAGTAAAAGGCAGAAATGGTATAGCCTAAATTTGAAACCCGAACACAATCTTGCATAATCTCCCACTAAAATCATTTTTCGTAGTGTCTCCGAAGTGCAACGATATTAATTCACTGTCCTGAGTGTATGGTTTCGATAATCCACCCATCAGCTCCAACCCCATTGTTTATCGTCCTGGGTTAGAATGCAGGATGCTGTGGTCTTTATTTTCAGGAGTGCTAATAGGGCGCAAACAAGAGCGACTAATAAATAGATCCCGTATTTCTTTTTGTCGCGATCTTGAATATTGGTTTTAATTATGAATAATTTGAGTGGAAAAATCAAATCTTACTTTTGAGTGTTTATATAATTTTTAGTCAAGTTTTTACGGTAAACCATGTAAACAATTTCTTAGTACCTGAATCTATTAAAAATTGAAAATAGAGTTATCTATTTAATGTGAAGGAGGAGAAAGAACGTTTTGGGTTGTTTCTTTTTCCTGATACCGTCAAACGCATCGTTAGACACTACTTGGGATAAAGCCCATCAGGTTGAATTAACTGTTATCTCGTGGGCATTAAAATGTTCCTTCTCCCTTAGCTGAGAAACCCCGTTTAGGTGGATTCTGAGCCATTTCGAGCACGAAACACATTTGTACAAAGCAATCGCACACGAAAACAAAACAACAAAAAAAAAGATGACCTCGTTTCTTTTTAAAGTTTTTTTCTTACCTTTTAATTTCAGGCTCCGAAGGAGCATGAAACTACGGACGTGTTCGTTTTCATCGCGACGTCTGTAGGTTGAGTTCTGCGTTAATAGGTTATTCGCAAAAGTTAAAGTCATGAAGCGTATAATAAAATCTTCAATGAATCCTTGTTCTGGTGGAACACCTTATTTAATTTTTCTTTGAAATAAATTTTCTAAAATATTTGAATGTAGTATTTTTATCATTTTGTTCTGACTGGTTTAATGAGCAACGCCCGGGAAAGGAAAAGCGACAAAAAGGCAGACACGGTAAGTTACTTTTGTAAAGTAATTATTACAGTTACAGACACTTTGTCAAAAATGCATTTAAGTTACAGTTACAGCTACTTAAAAAAGTGAACGACGTTTACAAATCTCTCTAATGCGAAATTAGAGGCCAGCTCTTGAGGAGGAGGAGGGGAGGGTACGGAGGGGCGGTATGCCCCTCCTTTTCCTCCGTACCCTCCCCTTCGCCTCCCCTTCTCCTCCTCCTCCTCCACCCCCTCCTCTCCCCTGCTCCTCGAATTCAGTTTTCTCGCTAAATTTAGCGAAGAAAATGACGTCACATGACTTGGTGTCAAGTCACCTATGAACAAATTCAGTTTCTCCGCTAGATTTAGCGGGAAAATGACGTTAAATGACGTCAACAGCAGTTAAATTTCCCGCTAAATTTATGGGGAATCGAATTGGCGTTGAGGTCACGGGGCGTCGATTTTCCCGCTAAATCTAGTGAGAAACTGAATTTGTCCACTAAATTTAGCTGAGACATTGAATTTCCCCGCTCAATTTAGCGGGGAATCAATTGGCCATGAGGTCACGTAACGTTAATTTTCCCGCTAAATTGAGCGTGGTTACGCCGACGCCGATGGCGATGCCGATGCAGCGAAACCCGGAAACGGGCGCCTAAGAGCTGCTCTCTAAAACAAAAGTAAAGCGTCGCAGTTACAGTTACTTCGTCATAGTAGCGGATATACTTTCAGGATACTTTCGTTTTAGAACGCAGTTCTTAGTCGCCTGTTTCCTGGATGAGCGGCGTCGCCGTCCACATCGGTGTAACTGCGCTAAATTTAGCTGGAAAATTGACGCCCGGCGACATCAACAGCAATTGAACTTCCTTAAATTTAGTGAGAAAATTGATGTCACGTGACCTCAACACCAATTCAATTCACCGCGACATTTAAAGGGGAAAATGACGTCACATGACGCGGTGCCACGTCACCTACGAACAAATTCAGTTTCTGCACTAGATTTAGCGGGAAAATTGACGTCACGTGATCGTCATCAGATATTCAATTCCGCGTTAAAATTAGCGGGAAAATTGACGTCACGTAACCTCTACACCAATTGAGTTTCCCCGCTAAATTTAAACGGGAAGATGTCGTCACAAGACGTGGTGCCAAGTCACCTATGAAGAAGTTTAGATCTTCGCTAGATGTAGCGGGAAATTTGACATCACGTAACATCAACAGCAATTAAATTTCCCTCTAAATTTAGCGGGAAAATTGACGTCACGGAACCTTAACTCCAATTCAGTGTCCCCTCTAAATTTAGCGGGGAAAATGACGTCACATCACTTGGTGTAACGTCACCTATGAACAAATTCAGTTTCTCCGATCGATATAGCGGGAAAATTGACGTCACGTGCGAAGGAGGAGGGGGGAGGAGGAGGAGGAGTGGGATGGGAGGGAAGAGAAGGGAAGAGGAGGAGGAGAGAGGAGGGGAGAAGGAAGGGAGGAGAATTGGATTGGAGCACGAGAAGCAGAGGAGGAGGGGAGGAGAACAGCAGGAGGGGAGGAGAAGGAAGGAGGACGAGGAGGGGCCTACCCTCCCCTCCGTATCCCCCCTCCTCCTCCTCAAGAGCTGCGCTCTAATTTCGGTTTACAAAGATTTGTGAACGTCTTTAATTTGCTCTCTTTAATTTAGAGACAACGACTTTGATGATAACACTTAGACTCCGATTTATATTTATTTTGGATCTCTGAGAAAACTCTCATTTCATATTTTGAAATATCAAGTGTGTTTTTAAGCTTTACAAATTTGTTTTAAAAAAAAGCCGTGAAAGTTTCGTTTAAGCGGTTCGTGCAGGTGAGTTATACGGCATCATTTGGGCGGCTAATCTTTGCGATAAGTCTGATAATTAATTAAAATCCCTTAATTAACTTTAAAATAAATGAAAATTGATATATGATTCCAATCAGAAACTTATGGAGTGTTATCAAAAATAATAAATCAACTATTTTCAGAAGGACTTGAAGCTCGTTGGAAACTCGGGTGCGCACCAAAGTTACCATTCCTGCAGCCGGCGCAAAGCTAGCAGTGGCAAAACGCGGATGATTAGATTATCATCGCGTTCCGCCCCTGCTAGCTTTGTGCCTGCTTCAAGAGTGGAAACTTTGGCTCGCCCCCGAGTTTCTCACGAGCTTCAAGTCGTTCTAAAATGAATTAATTTAGTGGTTTTCTATGACGCTCAGTAAGTTTCGAATATGGACCATATGTCTATTTTCACTGATTAAAATATAATTAACAAATTTTAATGAATTAGCCGACTTATCGCAAAGATTAGCCGCCCACATAATGTCTCCCTGGCCGTAAAACTTACCTGCACAAACCACATAAGTGTAACTTTTATGACGAAAATAATCCCTGGAGAAGGGGAACAAGAGAGACAAAGGACAAACACAAATCTCCAAACACGGCTAGGAGACTGGTGCGCGACCGAAAAAATCCGCCTGGTCCGGGTATCGATCCCGGGACCTCTCCATTACAGGTGGAGCGCTCTACCTACTGAGCTAACCAGGGGTTAGAGGTCAGTAGAGCAGACGGGGTTTATCAGCCGCCACCAGTCTAACACCAACAAGGGTGAAACTTGCAATTTAAGGTTATAAATATAATGCAATTAAGTGCAACCGGACCAGGCGGATTTTTTCGATCGCGCACCAGACACCTAGCTGAGTTTGGAGATTTGTGTTTGTCCTTTGTCCCTCTTGTTCCCCTTCTCCAGGGATTATTTTCGTCATTCCTTTCCAGCTCGCTTGCATCTTTGCTTTTAATTGCATTATAATTATAACCTTAAATTGCAAGCTTCACCCTTGTTGGTGTTAGACTGGTGGCGGCTGATAAAACCCGTTTGCTCTGCTGACGTCTAACCCCTGGTTAGCTCAGTTGGTACAGCGCTCCACCTGTAATGGAGAGGTCCCGGGTTCGATACCCGGACCAGGCGGATTTTTCGGTCACGCACCAGTCTCCTAGCCGAGCTTGGAGATTCGTGTTTGTCCTGTGTCCCTCTTGTCCCCTTCTCCAGGGATTATTTTCGTCATTCTTGTTCAGATCGCTTGCACCTTTGCATTTAATTGCATTATAATTGTAACTTTCACGTTTTTGTTTTTTTGACAAATCTGCAAAGCCTATAAAAAACACCCTGCATATTATTACCATTGCACGACTTTATTGAATCAAAGCGTTTGCTGCGTCGATACAAGACTGCTAATCTATTAATATTTATTTTTTTCTTCTGCTAACCAACAGCTCGAAAGCCTACTGGGTTAAGCACACACACACTTGAAATACATAATAAATAGCACGCGGAAATTCTTGGGACTCAAACTCCAAATACGAATATAGATATCACCGTAGAGAGTTATGTAAGATATAAAAGCACACTATCATGTCTATATACCGACTAAAACATGCATAAAAATGATCGTTCCTTAAGATACACTTTTGTACTAAAAATATCGATGTCAGTAAGTTGGGTGAGTAAAGCATGCTTAATGCGCGAAGCCGGTGATACGTCTTGAATGATGTCTGGGCAAAATATTTCTGGAGTTCGTTCAAAGTGGAATGCGAAAGTTAACAGAGGTAAGGAGAGCAGGACTGTATATTGCTTTATGAATTGACCTATGTAACACAGAACATTACGAACAGACCTTGTTTTACATAACGTTCCTAATGAAAAATACACCAGGCAATCCTGGTGTGACATCAGAGAATCCTTGTTTGACACCAGAATATCTGGTGTGCACACCAGCAATGCTGGTGTATCGAGCACGCCAATCTGGTCTGCCCACCAGCAATGAGCACACCAGCCTGGTGTGCCCACCAGAAATGCTGGTGTACCCGCACACCAGCCTGGTGGGCACACCAAGAGAGTCTGGTGTCACACCACACGGGCTCATGTGCCCACCAGGCAGCCTGGTTTGCACACCACGCAGTTTGATGTGACACCAGAGTTGTGTTTTTGTGGACTTTTCCCCCCGTCCGCGAGCGTGTTTTCTATTAGTTTGTGTGCCGCCCCGTCCCCCGACGTGGTGCCTTGTTTCTTCCCGTCTTGGTGGTCGCCGGAGACTCAGCGGCGGGCTCCTTTGTGCTCAAGAAGTGTCCCCCTCGTCCAGAGCACTTTCCCGGGCGGCCTTGAGCAGCTTGGGGCGCTCGCCGGCTCACCTCTTCGAGGGTTTCACTTTCCTTTTCCGCCGGTATTTTTGTTTTTTAAAGTTTGAGAAAATAAAGGAGTCTTCTTTGTGAGCCGAAGCCGAAAATATGTGTTTTGGTGCATTTTCCTGACTTCCGACTAGCTTGTTTTGGTAGCAAAACAACAAAGAAAGCTAGTAATTATCAAAGCTTTTTTTTGCCGAAAACCGGGAATTAACGGGCAGATCATGCCTACTACGAGCGAGGAGGGCGTCGACCGCCTGAAGCGCAAGAGGATTACCCTGCGAGCCGCCACAACAAAGATCATCAATGAGAATGGCGTCCTGCTGGCCACAGATCCAACCGACATCGGCGAGCTCGAAGAAACATTTGATATTCTACTTGAGGAGCCTTTTTGAAAGAGCTGGACAAGGAAATCTAGCCATCTGTCGAATATGATGCCTTAGAAGAGGAGATTTCTGGCGCGGAGGTTTACGCGGAACGGATCAGCGTAACTAAGATACGAGTCAACCGGAAGCTGAAAGGCCAAGACGCAGGGCAGTGGCTCCGGACAAACTCCAGTTGATCACGGCCAACTCCCTACAACAGTAAAGCTTCCTAAGCTTTTTTGTTGTGATTTTTTGCTTTTTTGAATAAAGTAATTCTGACAGCAGCGTTGTTGTCAAACTTATTATTGTACCCCTTTTTGTGGGTAAAGCAACAACCAGTCAACAGGTGCTCTGGTATCACACCACAAAACCTGATGTCCCACCAGAAAACCAGATTGCAGGTGTCACATCAGAACACCAGATTGCTGGTGTCACGCCAACACACCAGATTTCTGGTGTCACACCAGAACACCCGATTGCTGGTATGAAAATGTCCCAAATCACATCTGTGAAAAAGTCTGGTGTAACATCAAGTCACACCAGCCCTCGGCCTGGTGTATTTTTCACTAGGGGTTCACAATGTTAGTTTGGCTACAATAGAATTATATTCATAAAAACATTTTCTACCAAAATGTCTGTCTTACATAATGCGCAGAAATCAGTTTTTAATACGTTCTATACGTTCACTTGCTGATATATAGATGGAGTTTTACACAACAGAGGCAAATACTAGTTTCAAACGCATATGAATACTCTACCCTAGTGAAAATACACCAGGCCGAAAGCTGGTGTGACTTGATGTTACACCAGACTTTTTCACAGATGTGATTTGGGACATTTTCACACCAGCAATCTGGTGTTCTGGTGTGTTGGTGTGACACCAGCAATCTAATGTTCTGATGTTATACCAGCAATCTGGTGTTCTGGTTGGACATCAGGTTTTGTTGTCTTGTGATACCAGAGCACCTGTTGGCTGGGTGTTGCTTTACTCACAAAAAGGGTACAATAATAAGTTTGACAACAACGCTGCTGTCATAATTACTTTATTCAAAAAAGCAAAAAAGCACAACAGTAAAGCTTCGGAAGCTTTACTGTTGTAGGGAGTTGGCCGTGATCAACTGGAGTTTGTCCTGAGCCACTGCCCAGCGTCGAAGAACCGGACGCCCTGTCGTTCCGCAACTCTTGGCCTTTCAGCTTGCGGTTGACTCGTGTCTTAGTTACGCTGATCCGTTCCGCGTACCCCTCCGCGCCAGAAAACTCCTCTTCTAAGGCATAATATTCGACAGATGGCTCGATTTCCTTGTCCAGCTCTTTCAGGAAAGCCTCCTTAAGTTGAAGAATATAATATGTTTCTTGGAGCTCACCGATGTCGGTTGGATCCGTGGCCAGCAGGACGCCAATCTCGCTTCAGGCGGTCAACACCCTCCTCGCTCGTAGTAGGCAGGATCTGCCCGTTAATTCCCGGTTTTCGGCACAAAAAACTGTAATAATTACTAGCTTTCTTTGTTGTTTTGCTACCAAGCCAAGCTCGTTGGAAGTCAGGAAAGTGCACCAAAACACATCTTTTCGGCTTCGGCTCACAAAGATGACTCCTTTTTTTTCTCAAACTTAAACAAGAATACCGGCGGAAAAGGAAAGAGAAACCCTCGAAGAGGCGAGCCGGCGAGCGCCTCAAGCTGCTCAAGGCCGCCCGGGAAAGTGCTCTGGACGAGGGGGACACTTCTTGAGCACAAAGGAGCCCGCCGCGGGGTCTCCGGCGACCACCAAGACGGGAGGAAACAAGGCACCTCGTCGGGGGACGGGGCGGCACACAAACTAAAAGAAAACACGCTCGCGGACAAGGGGAAAAGTTCACAAAAACACAACTCTGGTGTCACATCAAACTGCGTGGTGTGCAAACCAGGCTGCCTGGTGGGCACATGAGCCCGTGTGGTGTGGCACCAGACTTTCTTGGTGTACCCATCAGGCTGGTGTGCAGGTATACCAGCATTGCTGGTGGTCACACCAGGCTGGTGTGCTCGATGCACCAGCATTGCTGGTTGGCGCACGAGATATACTGGTGTCACTCCAGGATTCTCTGATGTCACTCCAGGATTGCCTGGTGTATTTTGCATTAGGGTATAATCTCAAAAGTCAGTGATTAGTGCTAAATGCTCTAGTTAAACGAAACATTATTCACAGCTTACGTGAAGACTGTGTGATAATTCAGTTTATAAATGAAAAGAAGAGGTTCTCATCCAAAAGAACCCCTAGGTCCCACATTGGCGTAGTCCGACTGATAGTGGAACTTTCTAGATCATATACATCGGATAAATTGATGCGCTTTCTCGACAGGGACATGACTTTTGTTTTTCGGGGATTAAAAAAAAAGGTTGTTAGAACTGAGCCATTCTAGCTCTGAACAAAGATCGTCCTGCAGCAAAATACAGTCAAAGATGGGACCTGCCGAAAAACTTGGCGTCAACTGCGAACATAACTGCTTCTTATTGTCTAACGGACGACGCCGGATCATTTATGAAAACAAGAAAAACAAAGGTAAACGTTTTGAGGCCTGAAGCAATTCTGACATGAAAATGAAAGGACGAGACGAAAAGCCGAATACCCTTTCACAGTTCTGTCTTTTAGAAATATCACTCCTAAACCAGGTATTGTACTCAGGACTGAGACCATAGTCCCTGAGTTTCAGCAATAACTGCTAATGATTGACCTGATCAAAGACCTTGGACATATCCAGATCTATTGTTTCTACTTGACCCCAACTCTAAACAACTGGCAAAGCAAGATTTAAAAAATGTGCACAAATTAGTCTCAATGGATTTGCCAGTGACAGAACCTTGCTGTACAGGAAAAAATCTTTTTTAATAGTTATATAATCGATTGTACACCACCTTCTCAAACACCCTTTGAAAATGCATTGAGAAGAGGTACTGGACGATAATTACTAACACCACGTGAATCACTTGGTTTCAAAATCAGGACGAGTATCCAATATTTTTATTTATCTTGAAAGATATCATCCTGTATCGATAAGTTAAATCCTTTTTAAAGAACAGGAGCGAAACATTCGCTATATACTTTTAATATAAAGTTATGAATACCATCTGAACGGGTGGATAGCTTAGAATTGAGCTTTCAAATAGATGAAACCCCTTCATGACCCGTAATACTAGTAAGCGGTAGATAGTCATAGAAGGTATTGTTACATTTCCCGGATAAGGGGTTGTTGACATTGGAAAAACATGAACTGAAATGATGCGAAAACAACTAACAGATTTTGGAAATGTTTCGATAGCTGACCTCTTGCGCAGCGTTATATTATTAAATGTGTTCTTTATGTGCTTTTTCACATAACGCCGCAATCCTTCGAGTCGTGTGTTTAGATTACGCTCCACCTATCTGCGTTAGTGATACCGGTCGCTAGCGAGCAGCGCTTTTGTTAGATCTCGACAAGTGCTATATGTTTTAAACAATAAGCCTAGCCGCATTGTTTTATATAATCTGTGATAATGTAACTTTAATCTGAAGTAATATAGTACATCTTTGAAAAACTACTTAGGGTACTTCTTAGAATTGCTGGGGCTGAGGAACGAACACATTCATGGCAATCATTTACTACCACTGTCAAACTATCCACCATGAAATCTACATCAGAGTATTGTAAGATATCAGTTCAATCATCATGCTCGAAATATTTATATCAACCAAAGTAATTGTCAGCGCTGTATGCGTACCGTAGTGCACTAGAAGAGACCCTTGATCTTAAATATAGAAAACACTAGACTGAAGTGGAGGGTGCTTAGCGTCAGCAGTGACCAGCGCGTCGTCCACACGAGTCGCTTCCGAAATAGGAAAGTTAGATAAAACGAGGTTAACAATATAACCGGAACAGTTCGCGAACAAATTGTATTGGGTAAAAACGTTCAAATATATAATGTTGAACAAACAATACGTTGTTTTGTCGTGTGCAGCAGATTTTGCTGTTAATATGACCGGAAATAGAGTCAAATTTTGGTATATTAAAATACCCGTATAGCTGCACGCGATATTTAGTCGCGTCCATTTTATTTTCAAGAAAACTAAAGTGGTCTAAAACGTGAGCAGCATCTGAAGCAGGGGGGGGGGGGGGATAATATGCTCCAAGTATAAAGTTTAACCCGTCACCAGACGGCATCTCACCCCAAACGGATTCTTGATACGCGTCCAAATCATTTCGCTTTGAGCATTCAGTGACAGTTTCCAAGCTATTATTACACCATTTTCATATTTTATCCAAATAGTATAATAACGATTAAGAAACACTGTAAAGGAAGCAGTAAAATACTCACTCTTTGCAATGCCGTCATGAAGCCAAGTTTCTGCACAATATGGCAATTTAATATTTAGTACCGAGTACGTTAGACATAAATTCATCCGATTTTGCTCCGAGGCCACAGACATTTTGATATTACATGTTAACATCTCGAGCCATGGGCACCTTGGTTTAATCTTTCCGCTCCAGCTACGCAATGCCGGGAACTGGGCATTCTCCCGAAAAAGGGGCGAAAAAGAGAGCCATCCGGCCATACATCCGAGTTGTTCAACACTTCCCAAAATTTCTCGTCAACAGTAAGATGAAACGAGGGTTACGTCGTGTATTTAGTCTTCAGTCGCGTGTAAATCGTCGGCTTGTCCCCGAGAGCACTTGATACGATAGGTTCTACGTCCGTGACTGTAGTGGCTGGGTCTAGACGGCACACGAACAAGCCTTCGGATGGCGGTGGGCAGGGCACCACTCTGACGGCGCCATTTATGGCATGACCAAATAAGGCCTGAGGCCTTAGACGGCGGTCCTGGAAAGGGCGCGGGACAGCCGCGTTGTGGGCCATGTTAGTAGGCTCACCGTTGCCTAGATGTGCCAATGAGAACGGTGTCCTCTGAGTTGCGACATTCGCAGGACCATCACGGGATTGCCTTCGAAACGGTTCGGTTCGGCCTGTGGCGAGCCGAGGGGTACCGCCGGCCGGTCGAAACGGTTCGGCTGGTGGCGATCCGAGGGGTGCCGCGTTCAAAACCGCTTGGCGTAGTTCGGCGAAATCCACCCTAAGCGCACTGTTGTCCGCGCCAGACGAAAGGCTCAGCAGCAGACCGTAAACATCGAACGAAACGGCAGCCTGCGAAGCTATGTCCAAATTGTCCCCTTCGCTGGTGCCTAATCCCGTCTTGCCATCGGTGCGAGTCGCTCCGCTGTCCTCGGCATGTTTGCTGATTAGCCTTGACGACAAAGGATCGCAGTGTCTGGAACAGTCTGCATTTCTGGCTCTCTTTTTCCGGACTGCATGAAGACATCGTATTCCTCGGCCTGCTCATTGAGGCACTCCCAGTGGAACCGCGCGCCACAGCAACCAAAGCAACGTAGATATCGGCTGCCGTCCGAAGAAGTATTCGGAGCAACTGCCGGACATGTCTTTGGTGCCCCCCATAGCTGCACTCTAAACAAAAGGGAGTAGTACTTCCTCTCTTAAGGGAGGAACTCGCGTGTCCCATATATTGCTCTATCAAGGGATGAAATTTCCTCCTACAAAACGGGGAGGAAATTCGCTCCCCTGAGAAGGGAGGAAAGTTGCCATCTATTTTCGCTGGTGGATAAAAAGTTAGTCCCCTAAGAAGGGAGGAAACTTGCCACCTTTTTTCTCTCGATGAAGGAAACTTTCTCCCCTCCTGTAATTAATGTAGCTTCCACCAGACTGGCGCTCAAAACAAAACAAAAAATTGGAGGAGCGCTAATTTGTTTTTAAGCTCCCCCGACTTTTGAACGCTACATGGTAGATACATACACATCACTGAACACGCAGAATACAAGGAACACAAACAGAACTCACACCCCCACAACAGCAACAACGCAGCGACACCGCCGAACCCCCGCCTTTCTCTACGTACGCCTACTTCGCACTATCTCTATATATGCCCTAGTGAAAAATACACCAGGCCGAGGGCTGGAATGACTTGATGTTACACCAGACTTTTTCACAGATGTGATTTGGGACATTTCCTGGTGTTCTGGTGTGACACCAGAAATCTGGTGTGTTGGTGTGACACCAGAAATCTGGTGTTCTGATGTGACACCAGCAATCTGGTGTTCTGGTGGGACATCAGGTTTTGTTGTAGTGTGATACCAGAGCGCCTGTTGACTTGGTGTTGCTTTACTCACAAAAAGGGTACAATGATAAGCTTGGCAACAACGTTGCTGTCATATTACTTTATTAAAAAAAAGCAATGAAGCACAACAGTAAAACTTCGGAAGCTTTACTGTTGTAGGGAGTTGGCCGCGATCAACTGGGGTTTGTCCGGAGCCACTGCCCTGCGTCGAAGAACCGGACGCCCTGTCGTTCTGCAATTATTGACCTTTCAGCTTGCGGTTGACTCGTGTCTTAGTTACGCTGATCCGTTCCGCGTACCCCTCCGCGCCAGAAATCTCCTCTTCGAAGGCATCACATTCGACAGATGGCTCGATTTCCTTGTCCAGCTCTTTCAGGGAAGCTTCCTTAAGTAAAAGAATATCAAATGTTTCTTCCAGCTCAACGATGTCGGTTGGATCCGTGGCCAGCAGGACGCCAATCTCGTTGATGATCTTTGTTGTGGCGGCTCGCAGGGTAATCCTCTTTCGCTTCAGGCGGTCGACGCCCTCCTCGCTCGTAGATAGACATGATCTGGCCGTTAATTCCCGGTTTTCGGCACCAAAAACTGTAATAATTACTAGCTTTCTCTGTTGTTTTGCTACCAAACCAAGCTCGTCGGAAGTCAGGAAAGCGCACCAACACACATCTTTTCGGCTTCGACTCACAAAGAAGACTTCTTTATTTCCTCAAACTTAAACAAGAAGACCGGCGGAAAGGGAAAGAGAACCCCTCGAAGAGGCGAGCCGGCGAGCGCCCCAAGCTGCTTAAGGCCACCCGGGAAAGTGCTCTGGACGAGGGGGACACTTCTTGAGCACAAAGGAGCCCGCCGCGGGGTCTCCGGCGACCACCAAGACGGGAGGAAACAAGGCACCCCGTCGGGGGACGGGGCGGCACACAAACTAAAGAAAACACGCTCGCGGACGGGGGAAAAAGTCAAGAAAAACACAACTCTGGTGTCACATCAAACTGCGTGGTGTGCACACCAAGCTGCCTGGTGGGACACATGAGCCCTTGTGGTGTGACACCAGACTCTCTTGGTGTACCCATCAGGCTGATGTGCGGGTACACCAGCATTTCTGGTGGGCACATCAGGCTGGTGTGCTCGATACACCAGCATTGCTGGTGGGCACTCCAGATATTCTGGTCTCACACCAGGATTCTCTGATGTCACACCAGGATTGCCTGGGCCTGGTGTATTTTTCATTAGGGTGGCAGTCTTATTTATGAATCCGACTTGGCCGGTGACTGCCATCATTTGTCGCATAAACACGGAAAGGCGGAGTTTATATTACTCATACTTAATACATTATTTGAAATGTCTTTTGGAATAGCCCCCATCTCTTAATTCAACACCCTGAGCAAAGCAAATGTAGATCATTAAGCTAATTAACTAAATTAATAATTATATTTTTAATAAGTTTGATGAATCATGTTGGAAATGCAGCGTCGAAATGCGGTAACTGGTGTTTAATGTTGCAATCAAGCTATTGTTTAATTGCAGTGTTCAGTGACACTGTAATTTATTTTCAGTTTTGGTAGGGTAATGAATCATTTTAATTGTTGCACAAGTATTTCAATGCATTTTTCAAACAAACAATATTACTAATTTTGACACCACTTCAACCACGCTCGTTTCGCGACACGAGAGGAACCGCGCATTAATAGATTAAATCGGCCGCATGGAAAAAAAATTGCGACGGGTTATTATTATTTTTTTTTTTGCGAGTGCGGTATTTGATATGTAGCAGGAGATGCAGCGCAGCGCAAACTAAAACAAAAAACAGCGGTGAACTGTCGGCTGTGGTGAATCATCCGTTCCTTCAAGCCCGCGGACCGCCCTTCCTCCCCCACTTCGCCCCGCAACCAGAATGGAATGCATACTACCCTTTCTTCCAAGTGGACTGTTCCCGAAAGCATAGTTGACCTTGCTTTCCGGATCCGTCGCTTCGGTCCTTCGCCGAATCGTCAGTGTCATTTCTTCTGCGGGGCTATGGTTTTTGAAAAACGCGTGTTCCCGCAAGCCGGTCGTGGTCTCGATGTTGACGGACTACAACGTGTGTCGGACGCAACCGCTCGTCGCAACGCTGTGCTCGTTCCTATCGACTGGATATGCTGATCTGTTTTACACAGAAGTGAATTAAACGCCGCTAGATTATCTTTCGCTGTATGGTACGTACACTCT
Source organism: Ixodes persulcatus (assembly GCA_013358835.2). Lineage (NCBI taxonomy): Eukaryota > Metazoa > Arthropoda > Arachnida > Ixodida > Ixodidae > Ixodes > Ixodes persulcatus. The sequence continues at coordinate 22,613 of JABSTQ010003333.1, forward strand.
ATTTCAAGAGTATACGTTTCTCGCGGAGGTGACGGGGGTAAGAACGTAGAGACGGGTCGACTCGAATAGAGCAGCGATCTTGGCAACTACGTGATCAAGCAAAAAAAAAAAAATCAAGACGATTTATTTTTTGTGCGTTCTACTTGTCATTAAAGTTAAAGCAAATAGGCAGGCGAGCTGGTTAGGATATATTACTATGTCGACTTGTAGCAAGTAACAGCGACGAAAGTGGTCGTACTTGCCATGCCAGTGATAAATCGCCACCTGCGCTTATCGCGGCAGCAAGCTTTCATCCACCATGAACAAGCGCGATATTGGAGCGGGCACGGCGTGATTCTCGCAAGACACACGCCGCGCTACGCGCCTCGCTTTGTTTTTTTTTTTTTTTTTTTTTTTTTTTTAACTAGTGTACCTCCGCTAGCCTCCGCAGCTCCGCTTTTAATCCGCTAGCACCACGCATGGGAGTAGTGGGATCGCTCTATGTGACAGCAACCAAGCCCTCAAGTTGCCGTCACAGCCATTAAACATGTTCGCGCCGGCAGCGGCGGTTGCACCGCCGCTGGCGCCGCAAACATGGGGGAGGAATTTTCGTCCCTTTTTAAAGAGCCACCAGGTGGCGCTGCATGTGGATCGGTGAAAGGGAGGAACGGGGGCAATTTCCTCCCTTCCGTTGGCGACAGGGAGGAACATCATTTTTTCCTCCATTTCTCCTCCCTTTTTTTTTAGAGTGTGCCGTGAAGTTAATCGGCTGGTAGCGATAACTAAGCTACACCACGGCGGTTGATCTGGTCGGCATCCATATCAGGTTCTGACGAGAATAGCAATGGAGTGCGTGTGTATGACACTGCCCTCATTCACAGCGCAGCGCTGAATATGGGCAGTCGCATGCTCTAAGTAATACATTTTAGTTCATATTGTAACGCAGCAACAACTGCTTTTTTCAAAAATCACTTAACTTTCCCCTTCCTTTTGATGCTGAACACATCCAGGCCCTTGCTCAAGAGGCGCTCAACGGGTCGGTGGACTGCAGTGTAGTATTCCGAAGTAAGAAAACTTCACTAATGGTGGGAAAGCCATTTAGGTTTCAGCCGTCCATTGTTCCGTCTCCGTGGCCGAGCGGTAGTGTCTAGACGTGAAAGTCGAAACTCATCCCGAGGTGCTTGCGAAAGTTGGAGGAAGTGGACCTCCCGGTTGCATATACGTTTTGCACTGTTTGCAGTGATAAGTAAAGTTATCGCCACTATATTTGACAAGGTCAAAGTGCAGTCCATAGCCGGCCACGGTAACACCTGCCGTTCGTTACTTATAACTAGGGGCGTGCGAATACTCGAATATACGAATTCGAATCGAATAGAAAGTTCCCAAATAATTCGATTCGCGAATCGAATTTCTAGTATTCGGTTACTCGAATATTCGATATATTCGGCCAAAGACGCGCGGTCGGCGCGGAGCTGACAAAAGAGCGTTTTTTTCTACCGATGTTACCGCCGTGATGTTCGACAGTCCATGCGAGAAACCCCTCTTGGTCCTACCATTCCACAAAAATCTAACGCACAGGTTAGAAAAAAAGAAAAGTAACGAACGCCACAAACTTTAAAGCGCTCAGATTTACTCATGATCATGACGCGATCTAACCTCGAATCGCAACCGAAACATCCCGTTGGCGCCGCTTCCAGAGAGGAATTGTTGGGAGGCCGGAATTCCGCGCCATGCCTAATTCTTCTCACGAGTAAAGCCTCTCGTTTCAAACTGAAGCGCCGATGTAAAACACTTGCCACACCCACAGAAATCGGCGACTGCAAGATCACTAAAAGAAAGCCACGTTAACCACGCCGATGAAACCGGCCGAGTTGTTGTCGTCTATCTTTCGGAACCGCAAGCCGCAAATTCTGATTCGGAACGAAACGGAACGGAAAAATAGTGTGCCTGGATTCGAGAGGGTTTCCAACCTTTCGATAGCCGCGTTGCCGCGTTTGAATTACGAACTGCAAGAAGGTGACGAAAAGATGAAAGCGCCGATCGGGCAGGCGTCGTTGCTCTTCAGTTTGCTCGCCTTCTTTCCACGAGACTACACAACGCATGCGCACTTACGACCCATCTACGCAGGAGCCGTCTCCGTGGTTTCAGTTTTGCTTGCTCCCACTTTTAAATCTAGGCTCTCTAAAACAGGATAGATGGACGGAGGATTGGATGCATAGCGGCAGTTGGACGGTGACTTGCGCCACCTAACCACATGTTTGTTTTTTCTTGCAGATTGTATTGTTTAAGCCTGTTCACTCAAATTTAACAGCTATCTGTTCATTTACACAAAATAAAATCTCGGGTTCCCTTTTTCTCCCTTAAAATTGAGACCAAATATCGCAAAATGCCTTTTTTCTGAGATATATAAATATAAAAAAGAGGACATGTCGCGGTGTTAGGTCGTGCTTTTAACGAGAAAAAAAGGCACGCGTGGCTGTAACTTGTTGTTTTTTTTTGTGACGCTTAGGGTAGATAGATTATGTTTGCGCTATAAATTGGATCTTCAGTGCCCAACGTCCATCAGCAGCTGCTTTTCTTTTTTTTTTTTTTCCTCATTAGAATTACTATACATTTGAGCTTTTTTTCCGTACGAGAAGCATATTCTGCACCAGGCGCATACTCTGCACATATAATAATCTCATTCACAGCACACTTTGAAAAATTCCTACAAATTAAATCACTATTCGATATTTGATTCCATATTCGGCTTTTTTTTTCTTAATTCGATTCGGTATTCGATTCGATAACCACTATTCGGTATTCGCACACCCGTACTTATAACAGCTTCTCGCCTGGGCTATAACGGTTAATTACCATCCAACTATTTTCCTTCTTTCTCGGGACTTTCCGTCTCCCTTCCTTTAAGAGCTGTCTTTTTCCGCTTTCTCAGTCGACAGGAGAGGGAGATATTGATGAGCAGACGGGTACATTACAATAATAGGGAGGGGAGCGGAAGGCTAAGCCATTTGTAATTCAAAACATTCCGAGGACAACTAAGGACGTCTTTTGAGTTGTGAATGCGAAAGCATAAATGTCGTTCTTCCGCTCCCTTAGTTCGTCTGCGATGTACTGGCGCGGGCGGCCACATTTCGCTGCTGCCGAGATCGCGGCCGCCGACGATATAGATGCCTCAGGCGCCGCCATGTTCCTCGGCACCGACAGGGCCAGAAGCGGCCGCAGCTCCGCATCCCCCCCCCCCCCCCCCCCTCCCCCGCCCGTTTGGCAACGCCGGACACGAGAGAGGCGGCCAATAGCGCACTCTCGTAAAGCTGCCGGCAATGGCTATCTAGGAGCGGGTTTGCTCAGCCAATGGAAGAATGGGCATTTCTAGCGCGTTTTGCCCGAGCTGTACTCGTCATGGAAGGTTGTGCCAATATCGTCGATGACGAGTCACACTCGTCCAGCCAAAATGATGGTTTGCTTTCACTGCCAAACACGAGACAGGTTCGTCCATCGGCTTTAGTTTAAATTTTCAACACTGGAGGGCAGGAGAGGTCGCGCAGATATAGCGTGTTTCGGCCTTTGGCGCGTATCTAGCCTTGCAACAGTGATCAGAAACGGCAGCACGCTTGAGTGGTGCCGGTGACGGCCCTCGGAAACGGGCTTTCTTTTGCGGCAGTTCGAACAGTAGCAACGATGAAGACATCGAATTTGCCTCTGAAAGTGAGTCGGACCTGGATTTTGAATACCAAACGGACTTAGACGACGACCACAGTGACGAAGACGACGCGCTGGCTAGTGTTCGAGTGTGGCAACACGTAAACACTGAAAACCCGCCACGCGCGCCTCCGAGGTTTCCGTTTTGTGCAGTGCCTGGGATTTTCCGGCAACCCACTGACAAAACAGACATTCTCGGCTGGTTCGAGGTTGTTTTTTTTTTCTTGATTTGGACCTTGTCGACCCCACTGTGACAGAGACACACCGCTACGCGGTCCCCCATTTCGCAGCGCGGGGTTCTTCATGGACACCGGTGGACCGCGAAGAGATGATGGTGTTTCTTGCGCTGATAATTTTGCAAAGAATCGTTGGCAAACCGCACGTTGAGATGTATTTGTTAGCGCTAGTAAGGTGAAACGTCTGGGCATTTTATCTTTTGTTAACGTGCGTATGTTCAAATAAATGAGCATTTCAGCACGTGCTATTCTATTATTCTTACATGCACCGAGGGAAAGCTTCTATAAAAATCAACTTTTTCTTTTAAACGTTTTTGTGTTAATACCAATAAGAAACGAATCAAGTAATGTATTTGCAAAATCAGAACGACATAAGAAAAAATATGTGCAAAAAAAAATTGGGAAAGTTTGTACAGTGTTTTCGAAAATATCTCGGTGGTTAAAGGGTTAATAAATAGGACAATGCCGTTAGTAACAAACAAGGTAAATAAAGAAGCGAACATAAAACAACCTAAAGTCATCTCGGAACTCGCTCCTCTTTTCTTTTAAATTTCTTCAGTGCAACGCGGAACAAAAGACTCGACCGTTGATCACGGCCTCACGGCCCTTGGAAAAAGGCAAGTCAACCAGTAGAAACATTGTTTGTTGCCCCGGGTTAGACGGTGTCTAATGGCGGCAACTCGCTTTCGCAAAGAAAGCTATCGTCGCGACTGCTGCGCCAGCGACGACAAAGGCTGTCGTTCGGCGTTAAACTGTTCACCAGGTGTCTACGCGTCGCGTGTTTCCGCGAGGTGGCTCTGTCGCTTGGCTGATGAGGCGGGGGTGTTCGATAGGGTGGATGAGGCCGGGAAGGGTTAAGACAAGGCGAGGGAGCCACGCGCGAAGAGTTGAAATAAAGCAAATGATAAATGCGATCTTTCATGCGATGAAAAAAAGAAAAAAAAAACAGAACAAAAAATATGTCTGCCCAATGCGCCGGCACATTGCTCCGACGAAAAGAAGTTCGGGTTCTGGTTTTAATTTGTCTCGTCTAACGTTGGGCCCAACCTCCGCATATTGTCGAACCCGCTTGTAGCGTTCACAAAATGTAGTAATTGTTTCGCCAAAAATGTCTTTAGCTTTGCAGATATTTTTAGTTACTTTTTCAGAAAAATATGTAAGTTAGCGTTACAGTTACTTCAAAAAATGAATCGAGTTACTGTTAGAAGCTACCAAAAAACGTGACGAGTTACAGTATTACGGATACAAGTATTGCAATACTACTCGAAGACTCGGGGAAATTGCTTATTAATATAGCATTACCTTTGCATTTCATAAAGTACCTTAGACAAAAATGTCATACCTAATTTTTTTTTTTTTTTAAACTTGAGGCCCCCTACTTGAGGTTTGTTTTATTTGATTAATTTGCCCACAAAACTTAGAGTGAACACACTTGTGCATTCAACTTTTTGCTAGCTATGCCGAAGGTTTGCGATATATTTTCAAGCTTTGAGTGATGGAGTGTAATCGTCAGAAAAAGAGGTTTGAGGTGATTTATATTTAAGAACTGAATCTTTTTATTTATTTATTTATTCACATACCTACATTTCGCCCAGAGGGCATTACAGTAGGGAGGTAAACAACACAATTTCACACACCA
>JABSTQ010003334.1:0-15039 GCA_013358835.2 Ixodes persulcatus
TCGCAGATAGACTTCTCGCTAACTTAACATTCCACAACCATCACAGCTGCAGACAAAGACATTGGGAGGGTGGAGACGGGCAAAGCGACGAAAGACGAAATACAAAGACGCAAGCAACGCCGCGAGTCGAGCCGCCTTAAGCAACAAACAAAATTAACCTCCTTTTTTCCTTTTGTGTTGTTTTGTGTGTGCGCGTTTGCGAGGATGGAGGGCAAAGTTCATGGCGCATCGCGTTCCTCTCCCTTCCCTTCCCCGTTGCCCAGCGAGGGGAACGTTACAGGCGCGATGGCGAAACCCGACGCCCGAGGGATGCGTGCGCGCGCGCGGCGGACGGGCCGTCAGCTGCTGCTGTTTTGGGTTGTTTCCGTGCACCAAAAGCTTTTTGAAACGAGAAGCGGCGCGGCTCTACGACAACGCCGGCTCGGTGACTCGATAGCTCCATGCTCCCGGTAGGGTCGCGAAATTGGGTCGCGAATGTAGGTCAAAATTCTTTGGTCACGATTTTCGAAAAAAAAAAAATGTCGACTTATATTCAAATAAATATGGTAACTTTAATTTTTATTTCGGGTTCCGTCTTACGTAACTTTAGACACTGCGTTTCACTTATGCAAAACGGGGGCTGCTGGTTCGTCATAAACCAACCATTGCTGTGTTTTGTTAAAACACATCACTGACCTAAAAAATCCTGCTATCCTAGAGTTTATGCTATAGGAATGTATCACTTCAAATAAATTTGTTAATTTCTACTTTTAGCCCCTGCCCCGCCAGGTACAACATCTGGCCTAAGGCAGTGTTTCGGATCTCCTTCCAAGACCTGAGGCGGGTCGTCATTCAATCCAAGAGTCGTGTTGCTGGTGCTTCTTACTGGATGGTGCTACCGAGGGACAAGTTATCATGCTTGAGGAAGGCAAGTATGGGAAGTATGGCCGCCGTAATTACACATATCGTTTTTACCTTTGCTCGAATCCACTTTTAAGAAATGCACAGTTCGCATGTGCGCATCTCTCATTGCTTCTATAGTCGGCGTTTTGTTATACCGGAATGCTCCAAACTCTTTCAGCTCTAGTTTGTCTAGACCATGCAAATGAGATGCAACACTAAACCACATGCTCTCGCAGATGTGCTGAGCTGAAGCACTCTAGAAGCTACTCTAGCCTTTACAATGCAACACAAAATAGTTGACGCCAAGTATATCTCGTTTTGAGACTGCGTTTTACCAAAAGCTCTGTCGAAACAAATCTGCCACCCTATAGGGAATGCAAAAGAACCTCGCGTGCCTAACCTGGAAAGGGCATTTTTTTTTGCATAGGCCAATTTTTTTAAACTTATTCCTTCAGCCTCCTTGAAATGTTAACAGCATGTGACACACGAAAGTACTGTAAACCCTTTAATGTTGGCGAGCCCTTAATTCTTGCGGCCTTTAATTTTGCGAAATTTAGTGGCCGCGATTACGTCCTCTGTGACCGATTTGAGAAGAAATAGGGGCCACAAAGATAAGGGGTTTGTGACATCGGAGAAAAGAGGAGGTCACTTTTGTTCGTATGCAAGAGTAAAACCAACAACAACAATCATGGTGTCATCCCTTTGTGAGCCTATCTGTGTCTATTGAATGATATGAATTTTATCTTGGTTTGTTAAACGTTGTAGCCTGTACGTTGTGGATGTCGTCTTCAACACAAACAGTGGTTTTCCTCTGAAGCAGGCAGCATTGACGCGTGCCGCAGCACAGCAGAGTTCATTTGCAGGTTGTACCGCAGTTTAAAGGAGCATTCGCACAATATGGGGGAATCACGATTCACTGGTCTACCTCGGGCGTGGACAGGATTTGCTCATTCTAAAAATATTTCGCTAGAAATCGGGGATTTGCGACGAATGTACCCGCATGGTTGAAAGGGCCAGGCAAGCCTTGCGAACACTTTGTTTTCTAGCCTCTCAGTCCTGAACCCACTCGCGCATCAATGTGTAGATGTTCCGATAGGCAGGAGCACTTTTTTGGAAAGTGGTGGATGGCAATACGCATAGACTGTTGTTATCGTTATCAGAATTCTGTGTTATGGTAAAAGGTAGACTGCATATTTGCAATACAATTACTCACTTAAAAATATGTAGTATAGCCGATGACAAAAACAGAATGGCTGGGCGTCCTCCAGCACGCGCTTCTACTTTTCACCCCGCTTTGAACGGACGTGCTCACTCGTGGCTCATGAGACACTGAAACATCATCGAAGGTAGCAGGGGGCCTGGTGGCAGAACAACTAAGACTTTTCCCTGGCTTTCTTATTTTGTCAGTTAGCGTGTACTCCCATACTCTAACTCGGCTTAACCTGGACACAGCTGAGGAGAATAGGCTTGGCGAGTGCCCTTAGTGCATATGCATTTGTACAGCTGAGGCACTTCCTAAATCAAGTACCTTGTGTATCTTACCTTCAAAAACATCATTTTGGGGGTGCAAAAGGAATTCTAACCCATAATTTTGTTCGTATTGTCCTATTACGCATCGACTTCTTCGACTAAATGAGGAGTCGACCCAGCCTACTTAAAAGTATAATGCCTGCCAGGTAATTGTTTTGCATTTAGTTAATATATCAGTATGAACAAATACTCAGCTCGAACAATCGCTAGGCACAAGCTGGTCGTGTGGTTGCAGGCAGCAAACATCCCGGTTGGAACGTCCTACCTCGCAATGTAGGTGAAGGCTAGGCCAGGGTCCCACTTACAAACGTCTATACTTTGTATCTCTTTAAGGTGGACCACTTTTGACACTACAAGCCATTTAAGCAAAAACAGCGTGACACATGATTATAAGCTCGACGTACCATGGAGTCCAACTACGAAGTCACATGGCTTGCTTTCTGTACTGAATTTGAAAGGATGGCTTGAAGCTTCTGCCGTGGTTAACTTTAAGCTGAGATAGTTTAGAATAATGCTTCCGGTTTTTAGTGTTGCCCGGCACGGTTAAGAATTTGGTGATATAGTGCTGCATTGAAAAGTCGATGCATTCCCAGGCAGCACACAACGTCGGGCCAATATTGGAATTAAATTGGCAAACGATGGACCAAGGTTGGGCCATTGCAGCCATTGTAGTGCCAATGTTGGGGATTCACTGGTATACGCTGGCCAACATTGGCCCGTCTTAGCCAATGACTTCCGAACGTTGGCAGTCCATTGGCTTAAGCTGGCCAACATTGGCCTGCCTTAGCCAATGGGTTACCAACGTTGGTAATCGATTGGCTTAGGCTGGCCAACATTGGCCTGCCTTAGCCAATGGCTTACCAACGTTGGCAGTCCATTGACTTAAGCTGGCCAACATTGGCCTGCCTTAGCCAATGGTTTACCAACGTTGGTAAGCGATTGGCTTAGGCTGGCAAACATTGGCCTGTCTTAGCCAATGGGTTAGCAACATTGGTAATCGATTGGCTTAGGCTGGCCAACATTGGCCTGTCTCAGCCAATGAGCTACCAACATTGGTAATCGATTGGCTTAGGCTGGCGAACATTGGCCTGTCTTAGCCAATGGGTGAGCAACATTGGTAGTCGATTGGCTTAGGCGGGCCAACATTGGCCTGCCTTAGCCAAGGGGTTACCAACATTGGTAATCGATTGGCTTAGGCTAGCCAACATTGGCCTGTCTTAGCCAATGGGTGAGCAACATTGGTAGTCGATTGGCTTAGGCTGGCCAACGTTGGCCTGCCTTAGCCAAGGGGTTACCAACATTGGTAATCGATTGGCTTAGGCTGGCGAACATTGGCCTGTCTTAGCCAGTGGCTTACCAACCTTGGCAATCAATTGGCTTTGGCTGGCCTGTCATAGCCAGTGGCTTTACAACATATTGGTCGCGTTAAGTCCGTGCTCTGGAGCGCGAGAGTTTGGCACTCCTTTCATTAAACACACAGGAGGGCCGCCGGAGACTGACACTCGAGAGCGCTCTTCGTGCACCGAGTATTTCTCGTAGCGCGAGAGACTTCTTCGCGCTCCATGACGTCACGTAAACAAACAAGATGGCTGCGCTGTTGTTGAGACCGTCGAGACGAAAGGTGTAGCCGGACCGCTGCTCTTTTCAGTTGATTAGTGCCTAATCCAGCAGGTAAAAACGATCTAATTTGAAAGCCAATTAGACAGCAATTATAGCGTTCCGGAAAAGGTTTGTTCGTGCATCTCACCTGAAAACGAATTCATCTATCAAACAGTAGCGTGCCGATAGCACAGCAACAGAAAAGTTGTCGAGATGATGAGACATTCGGACCGCTTCCCCTTTTATAATGCTTAGCCCAGCGAATAAAGATATTATAGAGGACAAGAGCGCAAAAGACACGGACAAGTAGAAGAACAGGACAAAGCGCTCTCGAGTTCTACTTGTCACGTGTATATCACATGAGCGAATGTCGTTTTAGCGAACAGCGACATTTAAGCGAATCGACATTTTAGCGAATAACGGGGGCGCGCGTTAACTCCCAGGCAGCACACTTGCTTAGACTAGCTATTGGGCCATAGTAGACTGGAGCGGGACTCCCTAGGGAATTCGGTGAACTGCCAGCATGGCGTCTCACTGTATTTCCCAGGCACCGGAATCACACGGAACTGCCAGGGAAGGGATTTTCTTGGCGCCTTTTGTCTCTTTTCGGTCCGAGCCGACCAGGGTAGACAGGCAGGCGGCCACCAACATTTAAGAATTTTGTGGCGCTTCACTGTATTCACTGGCCCCAAGATTCCAAGGAACTACAACGGACTGGTTTTGGGTATAGTTTATTGGCTTTGCAGGATTCAGTGCGCCAAGGAACGACTGGCGTTGTCACGAAGCTCTCTAAAAAGCGCAAGTCTCGAAAATCAAAAGATCCGTTCATTAGTGTAGAGAGCGAGCCGAATGAACGCAATAATAGTGTCAACAAATTGATCCCTCCATGACATTTACAGCATTCATGTTTCAAATCGCCACATCTGAAACTGCAAAAACCTGCGAGATAATTTTTCTCTGTTTATTTTTCAACCTCACGCATCGTCGCAACGGTTCACGTACTTCGCGGCTACTCTGCTTCAACTTAGAATGAACCGCAGCACATGCTACGGGCTTTCTTGGCCTATATGGCGCCAAAAAGGTTGCGATGCTGCGCGGGAGATGCGCCAAGCACTGGGACGGCTCCGCAGGCGTTTGCAAGGTCTCAACGACAAAGCAGCCTTTTGCAACACCAGTGAGCTAAAGATGCTCGGAATTCCCACGCTGACATTTCAGCAGAGCGAGCGCGGTCGGCCAGATCGAGGAGCAGTCGGTTCTCCTGTCGCGATTGCTACGCCGTTGCTCTGTCTTTTACCGACATTCGAAACAGCTCGCTCGAGGCTGCATGCGGGCCAAATATACGAGTCTATAGCGCGATATAGTGTCGTTACAACGTAGTAGTCCTCACCTCGACAGGGGCGCAAGCAGCGGCGCTATGTCCGTCGACGCCCACGTCGAGAACGACGAAATACACATTAAAAACACTTTTTAACACCCGAAACAAATGTTTAATTACTTAATCATGAATTTCGCGCCACCTCAGGGACGTCCTATTACCTCACTGTTCTGCAAATTCCTCAAATATGCAGACGCTATTGCTGATATTTTTCTTTTTTTATTATTCTGCGATATGATAAGTCGTTAGCACTTTCGAGCCCAGAACCCCTCCATGTGTTGTCATCGTTTTGTTAGATTCGCGTTTTTTTTTTTTTACCTTCAGCTTTGGGGATCTTTGCATCTCTGTTGCATTTATGATTAAATGGTTTAAGAGATGGTACAGTTTTTGTTACATGTACACAACCCTTGCGAAACAAAAAATCTGTTATTAGCGTGCTGCGAAATATACGGCACAGCTTATATCTGAGTAATATTTTTTTTGTAATTTTGGTTTATTTGAGGACATCGTGCGCAGAAAGAAGACGCGCTTATTTTTGCATTTTAGTTTAGAGTGTGGGTTTTACGGCGTAAAACATAGCATCTTCATACCTCCCGTTTTTGGTTAGCATTTGGGAAGGGCAGTTCCTTTGGGACTTCAATAACTATCTCGGCGAGAACTTTACTTGGCAATGTAGTAGAAAGAAGGAAAGCCCGCGCACAGCTTTATTCACCGCTCAAAATGGGAGAGGGATCGCGGGCCTCTATCTTCCACTGCATTGCCAAGAAAAGTTGTCGCCGAGTAGCCTTCGTGCTGCTGTCCTGTTCACTCGGTATTGACAGCAGAGTAGACGCTATCCGTATTTTAGGCCAAGCGTGTCTCCGGGTTCGGTCACGTGACTATAGTCTCCAAGCGGGTCACAAAGCAGAGCACGGCACCTGCCTGAAAGACACTGCTTGGTAGACCACTCACATAGCATCCACTGCACTATCAACTTTGGGACGAACTCACAAAAGTATCCACTGACAAATCCTCTGGCTGTAGACTTTGTAGGATGACCCTCGAAAATAAGCCTATTCTGGGCGCACCCGCCTGGGGACCTTGAAGAAGCAGGATGCAGGCGCCACGCTGGAGGAAGGGGAATGTTTCCTCCTCACCCCTACAGCAACCCATCTGCTTCCCCTACCAGCATTCCTTTCCCTGGCCCTGTGTGGCCTGCGTGGCTCAGTGTTTGAAAAGTCCTACGCGTATATCGGCAACAAGCGATATCTACGAAGAAGGTTTGGTTCGGCAAATGACAGCTTGTACCACATCGTGTTGAATCTTCACGGAGCCCTACCATCTCGTTTGTGTGTGTACGTTGTTGTTCTCCAGTGCCCATATCGACGAATATATCGGAATACATCTTTCAAGTCCGCTATTTTTTTGGTAAGTGCACGGCAACCTGCTTGTTGGCAACGAGTGACCGCTGTTCTACGGGTACTCTTCCACATTATCTATAAAATAAGGCAGTGTCTATTCTCCCGGCAGCCGGGACAATAATTTTTCCGAAATTCTACGGAGAGTCGCCTCCTATTAGCTGCCTGAAATCATGCAACTCCCGGTAGAATACTGACTATCTTGTTCTCCCGGCTGTTCGTGGAAACACGTTTCATAGACAACTTTTCATGGACACGATTCGTCGACACTAACATATCACCGACACTCGCTATGCGAATCGCACGCTGCGGGGAAATTTTTTCGCGGAAGTGGATATTCTGCCGGCAGCCGGGAAAAGAATGCCGGCAGTTGTCCCCTATTGGGTCTCGTATAAAACGAATTCTGAAAACGGCTATTTCAAGCTGTAGGGTAGCTCACTGGTAAGACTGTACCTGTCTCATGCACAGCGGGACCCTAATTCAATCCACCAGTGTGGGCTTTTTTTTTTTTTCTCCAACATTTTTTAAGCATTTGACGATATTTACAACATGTTTCTTTTTTATGATTAACACTAAAAAAAACGAAATCGCGGACGAAACTTCGCTGAATTAAATGGTATGGGACTGCACCCTTTTCGTGGGTGAATGGACGACATAGCCCGGGAAAACAAACTCCGCCATTTTTGGACGGCGCGTGTATCGCTCGGACGGCGCGTGTATCACAGTCTGCGGCTGCTCATTAGAAAAATATTAACCCAATTGTCCCACCTGTACACGCCGCTTCCCAGCGGCCCACCGGCGGCCCAAGCCTCGCTGTCCTCCATTCACCCCCCAAAAGGGAGTCTCATACCATTTAATTCAGCGAAGTTTCGTTGACGACATTAATTTTTTTTTCAGTGTTAATCGTAAAAAAGAAATACCGTAGGTATCGCCAAATTCGTAGAAAAAAGAAGTAATCCCACACTGACGATTGAACCAGGGTCCCGCCGAATAAGAGACGGACACCTTACCAGGGAGTTACTCTACATCTTCAAATAGTTGTTTTCACAATTCGTCTTATACGAGACCCAATAGGAGGCAACTGCCGGCATTTGTTTCCCCGGGCTATTGTGCCGGCGGCAGAATATCCACTTCTTTTTTTCGCGGGTGTGTCACCAGCCGGCAGACCCGTCCACGCAGCTTCGCGGCGACGTTCTGCGACGGCGCATTACAAGAATGTTAACCCACGCGTCCTCCCTACATGCCATTTGCGGCGACAATTTGGGGAAACTTAATTGTTACAAAAAAAAAGAAAGAAAAAAAGCTAATCATATTATTTTGTAAAACAATCTGGTGATGAAACAGCGTGTCAATAAAACGATCTGTAAATGAAACGTCATTCGATGAACAGATTGCCACCACAAATGAGAGGTCTCTGTCAGGAGAATTTCGGGGAAAATATTTTTCCAGCTGCTGGGAGAACAGACAATAAGCCTAGAACTACCCCGGTTCTGTTTCCTTTGCAATCTTTTCAGCTGTATAAAAGCTTAGCAGTACCTCTTTACATTTCGTAGATCGCTTGCACGTTTGTACTTCTCTACAGGACATATTGTGTGTAATAAACTTTTAGGAGATTTGAAGAGAATATTTCGGGTCTGTTTTGCTGCCTGTTTACAAACTTATGTGCGAGTACTTTTTCTTTACGCGTTTCCTTCAAGTATTAAACAGGTTACTTCAGTTTAGGGCGTTTTAAATAAGTTTGAGATATCTAACATTCCAGACGATTCCCATTCAGGGTTAACGAATAATTCGCATGGGTGCCAGATGCTAGCTCAAGAGCGACTCATTTCAGCAAGCATTTGTCAGCGGAGGGATGCCGCGGCTAGGCTTCTGCTAGAGCAAGTTAGCCAGCACTGCCTTTCGTGTCTTGATCGCGTCTTTTCATTTGCTTGTGCATGATATATTCAGTTACGTAGTTCAGAGAGGGGTAATAATGGCCAGTCATTCTTGACTTCACGACGACTTGGTTGAGGTTGCGGAAGAACTTTTAGTCCGTTGTGAGCTAAGCTCTTCAGAACATCGCGATGCCAGAGAAATAAGTGAACTTACGTAGAGTCTTGGCCCATTCACAACGTGCTGCTTGGGAGTGTGCTTCACTAAGACCAATGTGGGCTTGAAATCGTTGATTTTCGACCTTAGGATTTTTTCGCAGATGCCATCAGTGCGAAGCTAAAAATTGAAGAATCGGCAGCTTAAAAAATGGTGCTGAAGTGGCTGCCAGGGTCTTGCGACGGTGGAGGCGGCAGGAAGAGGCGTTCGGAAGCCGTAATGGCTCCCCAGCCTCAGGACCCACCCCGGGACCCTCCCCAGGACCAGGCATAGACTCCCCGCTGAGCCTCCTCTCTAGCCCTTTTCAATAAAAGTTCCGAAAAAAGTATTAATTGATCTTGAATCAGTCATTTCCTCGCCAGATAAAATAGTGCATTGACAAAGCATAGAAGGACCTTGCGATTTGTGGCCAGAATGCTTTTTTGTAGTGGGCTACTGCTACAAAACAGGCCAGGGGCGCTAAAAACCCAATGTTGGAATAACCAGGATTTAAACGCATTGCCATCATTGCATAGCCAGCATTAAAGATGTGGCATTAACATTGGGACATGCCAATGAATTAGCTTGACTGCCAATAACAGCCTATTCAATGAATGAAGTTGTATGCCAATGATATCATAGCCATTAAATTAGTGTGAAAGCCAAAATTGGCATAGCCAATGATAGTGTGGATGCCAATGATGGCTGAAATATTGGTTTAACGATGGCCCAACAATGGTGCCAATGATGGCCGGAAAGTTGGTTAAAGGATGGCCTTACATTGGTGCCAATGATGGCTGGAACATTGGTTGAACGACGGCCCAACGTTGGTGCCAATGATGGCTAGAACATTGGTTGAACGACGGCCCAACGTTGGTGCCAATGATGGCTGGAACATTGGTTGAACGATGGCCCAACGTTGGTACCAATGATGGCTCGAACATTGGTTGAACGATGGCCCAACGTTGGTGCCAATGATGGCTTTAACATTGGTTGAACGATGGCCCAACGTTGGTGCCAATGGCTGGGCCAACATTGGAAGAAGTTGCGCTTGGCCAGAATGCCAATGTTGGACCAACCTCTAGAGCCAGTGTTTCCCATTGTTGGCCCAATGTAGGTCCAACATTGGTGTGCTGCCTGGGTTCATGACTGTATCACCTAATGAATGGATGCTATCTATTAAACTCTCCGTTCTACAGAGAAATGAAATGCACTTTGCTTCCAATCGCAGCTGCTTCTGGAACCTCATCGTATAAAGCACTTTATGACTGCAAGCTCTGACCGATCTTGTTCTGTGGTCTGCGCAGCCCCATTGCAGGGAGTCACTCCGAGAGCCTCACCAGAACTTCCTGCCCGTGGTCGTTCTAATTTTTTTTTTTTGTAGGTATGCATCCTTTCTGTCTTTCCCTTACTGCTACTCGGGCGTTTTCTTTTCATTGTCGCCGATTTGCCTCAACATCGGTTAAGCACACGAATAGACGCTGTAAAACAGTATCCCACATATTTGTGTCAAGATAACTTTGCTAAAGTGACAGATATTTTTATGAAAGTTGGTCTTCCTTGTTTTTATTCACAAATTTATTTGAGTCTCCACGGGCAACACTAAAACGTTATGCCATTGTCAAAGACAAGTTCACTGCTCAAACTTGTTCTCAACTGATTGCAAGAAATTTGGTTGTGCAAAATGGATGCCGTGAAACCTCCTTTCAGCACTTGCTCTGCAGCACGAAAAAAAAAAGATACAAAGGACATACCGTTTTTCTAGACTGCTTGCTCATTCTGCAGGTCTACCTGCCATAGATGTGCTACTGGACAGCAGGCAAATTCAATTGTTGATTTTGCCATTGCTTTTTTTAGCAGTTGACTTAATAGTTCTTGTAAATTCAGAGATTTTCCTAAAACGCAAGCTGGGAAGAATATTTAGTTAGAGTACGCTTTAGTCCGTATAATAGATACTGTGTGCTTCTGTTAGTGCTAAGTCGAGATCGGCGCTTTTTTGGCATTTTGCTCAGAGTAGTACCCATTTTTATCGGTTAGCCTTTTGGTGCGCCAACTAAAATCTTTCTATCCAGACGCCGGCCCTTTGCTGGTACACTCTACACTCATTCTCAGTTAGTGTATGAACTGGTGTCCCCAGTCGACACTCGTTGAACATGAGGTTAAAAAAATCTTTCCATTCCAGCAGAGCCATATATGGGGTGAGTTTGGCCAGTCTATGATCTCGCCGCCGTAACGTCCCCCTCCTGAGTGAGCCAATCAGCCCGCGGCGCAGAGCGAGAGGCGTGAGCGCACGCGCGTGAACTCTCTACTGTTGCCAGCTGATGGGGGAGGGCAGCCATTTTCATTCATTCGCCTGGTGGAATGCATGGGATCGGCATACAAATTTTGGTCCTCTACTTTTATTTGTCAGGCTCTCGCAACAAAATGATATAATGTTATTCTTCGGTGGCTTTAAAAGCTAACGAATTGGTTCTTCTACGTTCGACCACAAACCTTGAGTCAGGCGAAAAAAAATAAGCCCGTAGCAGACAACGCATAGCCTCAACAGTGCTCCGCGCCGACAGCGTTGCGTCAAAATGGCGGTCGTCTCTTTGCTGCCTTCTTTCTCTCTCGCTCCTTCGGCGCTCTCCTCCCTTTCCGCCTCTCGAGCGCCTTCGTCGCCACACCGACTGCCAAAACTCTCCCAGTATACGGCTGTGCATTGACGTAGTAGTTTTTTTTTGTAGTCTTTACAATTTAAAGTGAATATTCGACAGAAATCTTTCAGGTTGGGGTGGAAGAGGGTTAAACGAATGCGATTAATCATTTGCCTTAATTAGGTACCCATCATTTCAAGGCCTGCATGGCCTTGTCCTCGGGGGAGACTATGGCTGTGGTAGTAAAGGAGCAGTTTTTTTTGTAAGTACAAGTACAACGTATAGAAATAAAAAGATCTATGTGCTGATCACTAAAGAATATGCCATTCATTGTAATGTATCTCTGCCAAGTACTTGATTGTGATTTGTTTATATTTTCAGCTACCTGGGTGCCTCAAGGTCTGGAGATCATAGTGGCCACAAGCTTGGACTCAATCTTCTTCTGTCGTCTGGCCAGGACCCGGGGGGAAGGTAATCCCAGCAACAAGAGCATCGCAGTATCTCCCTGCCTGTGACTTGATTAGCGTCTCGACAGGGGAGTCTTCGTGCCACCAGGTGTTAGGTATGCCACTCGAAATAAGCATTCTTTTTACCTGTTCCTTGAGTGAAACAGCAAAAGCACTACTAAGCCTAAAATGCAAAAGACATATTCAAACCTTGGGTTGGATGGAGTTCCAATTACAAAAAGGAGTCTGCAGACATGATTAACATGTAAACCTAAAGCCCGCTGATGTAAGTTCAACGGTGTCACAAAAATGACTTCCCGCAAATGGCTTCGCTCGTGCTATACCCAAACAATTATTTTAAATAATCACTGTGTTACGTTGGTGTCATCAATCTTACGTACCTATCGTGCTCAGCAGTTGGGAGATGTGAAATATAAAAAACAGGAACTTGCACATTGTCAGCTTTGCAAAGATTTATATAGTGAACAGAGCATAGCACGTTCAACTTAAGAAAACAATTCAGTGCAGGTCTATATTGAAGGGAACCAAGGCTGCATAGAATAATTTTTAAAGTATCACTGGAGGCACTCTTTCCCGGAGAGCGACATCACAAAAGGAGCTTTCGAAATCTCTGCTCATGCCTCTTCGGCGCCAATCAAAGCTACGCGCGCACACACTTTTTTTAAAAAGGGGAAAAAAAGACTTCACGACTGGTGCCAGTACGGGAGAGTACACATAGAAATGCTTTCAATTAGACGCGCGGCCCTCAAGCGACACATGCTTGGCAGCTGAAAAATCCCCTTACGACGCCACTACTGGTCGGTTGTTTTTGTGTTTTCTCAAGTTTAGCTATATATTTGGAGAAAACGAACGTGATATTCAGATTCACGGGACAAAACTACAGTAGAATCAACCTCCATCGAGTTTTCTGAAAGAAGTCTGGCACTTCCCTTTAATAAGCCGACTCATCATTACAATTAGCCCTTTATACCATGCCCCCCTGGCCATATAGCTCACGTGCACAAACCACATAAGCGTAGCTTTTACGGATTTTTTTCAACAAATCTGTAAAGCATACAAAGAACACCCTATAGCATGTCCCCTAATGCGATACTACTGTATGGTTCCTTCCCCACTTGCATCCTTCAGGAGAGGCTCGCAGACATCCAGCGTTCCATTGGAATCCTGGATGTCAGCGAGTCTCTACATCAGCGATTGGTTTAAAACAAGCATGATGTTTGCACACAAATAGGCTCTTGTCCGAGGTCCTTGAGGAGCACAAATAGCAGTGGCGAAATCTTGTGACGTGGTAAATGTGGTAGCAAGTATTTATTTCTAGAAGAATTGCATGCAGCAAAGCTTAACTTTGCTCAAAAGATGATAATTATAAATTCAATACTGAACAAAGGTGTCCCTTGAGCTGTCAGGCCAATCTCCCACTCTTGCCACTCAGGAGTTCCTAACTTGTGCGTTGAGGATCAGCACAGCCCAGATTTGTGCTGCGAGTGCACCTGCGATACAAAAATTGAATAAACATGAGATGAAAAATAAAAGATGTTTACTATTCTCTGTAATGCGAAATTAGAGCGCAGATCTTGAGGAGGAGGGCGTAAGGGTATGCCACTCCTCCCCCTCCCCTCCTCCTCTTCTGCTTCCTTTCATTTAGTGGGAAATTTCTCTAAACTTAACAGGAAAATTTTCTCACTAAATTTAGCAGGGAAGTTGATGTCACGTGACCTCAACACCAATTCAGTTTTCCCACTAAATGTAGCGGGGAAACTGACGTTACATGACTTTGTGTCACGTCAGCCAGAAACACAGTTTCTCCACTAAATTTAGCTGAAAAATTAATGTCAAATGACCTCTACATTAATTCAATTTCCTGCTAAGTTTAGCGGGGCCGTTATGCCGATGGCGACGCCGCAAAACGGGCACCTAAAAGCTGCGCCCTAAAAAACTAAATGCCTCACATGAAATATAGTGATAATTAGAGATAAGTCAAAGAAAAGAGAATCTAAGATACCGCTTTAATATCATTCCTTTTGTCCGTTCTCAAATATTTTGATTTCAATAAATGTTTATATTTTTATTCATACCCAGAGAAACCCCACCCCCCCCCCTCCCCCCCCCCCCCCCCCCCAGTTTCAGCATGAAAGCAATAAATCAGTGCAGACTAGACATTGTAAACCGTAATGCACATGAAAATGAATGTTTGCCACATAGTCATGCATGAGTCGGTGGCTCAGATCTCTAAATACATTTGTAGTGAGGAACGTTCTTGAATAAAACTTTTGGTTCATGTCGAAAAACAGCGCGAAAATCACACGGGCAAGGAGAAGAGATCACACAGGACGAGGCGCTGACTATCAACTATATATTCAGAAGACACACAGAAACATTCAAGCGAGGACTGCTTCTTCTTTTCCTCTTCCAACAGTCATTCGCCATTAAGCGCGCCACATTTTAAATCATATCAAATTAAAACACACCGGAACATTAAAACACACCAGCACAGGTATAAGTCATCGCGTCTTCTTCCTCCTTTCTTCGACCTTCAATCTCGATCTTCAAATCTCTGGTCAACCCATGTCCAAAAAAACCATCTCACTGTCCACTAGGATAATGGATGGTTGGCTCACGCACCCGGGTTTTCGTTTTTCTATATGATAAGCTTCTACTAACTCCCTCGCCAGCTGATCTTTGTGTTTAAACAGCACGTTTGTGTCACTAAACCGTGGCTCACATCCACAATCACGGAAGTGGACAGCTAAATGAGAGTACGCGCTACCTTTTAATGAACTGTGGTGTTCACGTAGACGGATGTTTAGGCAACGCTCCGTCTGACCTATATAGGAATGACCGCATGAGAATGGTATTTCATAAACGGTCCCCTGTGCACGTGACACGAACTTTATGCCATGCTTGACGCGACATCCAAAAAATTCTGGCTTACTTTTCCTGTCAGCACGCTTCTTAACAACGTTTATAATCCTGCGCAGTTTGTTACGCGCTCAAAAAATTACATTGACCCCATACCTCGAAGCGACTCCCTTTAACCCGTGTGAAAGACGATGGATATAAGGAATGACGGCGACGTTCTTTTGATG
>JABSTQ010003335.1:0-21191 GCA_013358835.2 Ixodes persulcatus
ATTTTTTTGTATCAGCTAGAACGTCGCGATTGCGGTGTTTAATAAAAAGTCGGTACATTCTATCTTTCTTTTTTATTTCTTTAAATAGGGTAGCATCAATCCATGGTTTCCTTATCTTTTTGTTTTGGACACGGGATGTAACCAAAGGAAAGGCTGTGTCATAGCATAGCTGAAGTTTAGAATGAAAGATATTATAAGCCCTATTTACATCTTCCTGTTCGAAAATGCACTGCCAGTTCATTTGTGTGACCAAGTCACGAAAGTGTAGGAGCGAGTCATCGTTTATTTTTCTTAACACGTGCTTGCTTTCATTATGGTCATTGTAAGCACGTTTTATAGTTGTTAAGCAAAAAATAGGCATGTGATCACTAATATCGTGAGCTATAACGCCAGGCCTTACATCGGCGACATTTATATTTGAAACACAAACATCAAGTGATGTCGCACTCGTCGCAGTTACTCGAGTCGGCACTGTTATTACGTTGGTGCAATTGTAAGCAAGCAGCAGATTTTGAAACCGCCTTGCCGCTAATTCATCAGAGATGGTATCTATGTTTACATCGCCCATGATCACAAAGGGCAAAACCAGAGCAAAAGGATGACACGTTTCCGGTAGGTGGTCTGTACACAACAGCAATAATTGTCCTTCCTGTGTTAACCACCATGCATTCGACGTCTGTATTGATTACTGATAATTCGTCTATAACACTGATCGAGTTAGTTTTCTTTACGTAGATCGCTATTCCACCGCCCCTTTTAGTGTCCCTAACCATACCCGTTGCCTTGTAGCCCAGCAGCGGCGGTAATTGGTCGTTACTACTGAGCCAAGTTTCTGTGAAAATGAGGGCATCGAAACTATGTTCTAAAGAAGTGAGGAATAGTTCAAGTGAATCTAGCTTAGTTCTCATGCTGCGCATGTTCATATGGAGGTAAGAAAAGCAGGTCTTGTATTTTTGTGAAGTTAGTTGAAAGGCAGGTATGTCGCAGCATTTGCATTGATCGAATGGGCTCGCAGCCATTTTAAAGGAGCCGACGCTTAAACGAACCCGTTAAATAGGCGTGTTACGCGGTCATTTTTTCCACATCGTCTTGGCATTCAATCTTTATTGTATTAGCGACGTCGTTTTTTCGAGCATAAACGTTTCCCCCGGCGGACCATACGTATTTCCAGCCAGAAATGCGTTTGCGTGCAAGTGCTGCGCCCATGAGCTGCTTTTTCTGTCGTGTCAGGTGTTCGTTCACGTACACTGGATGCCTTTCCTTCGTGAGACCCAATACGGAGGTATCAAGCCTCTTCTTCTTTGCTTTCGCCAAAACTGCGTTTCGCGTTGTTCGGCGAATAAAACGTACGATAACGTTTTTTTCATTGTCTTTCGCCGTGGGCACTCTGTGACAGACATCAATGTCTGTGTCCAGGATAGGTTCCCCCAAAACTTCACATATTTTTTTTATAATCTCGCAAGGGTCACCTGCGAGGGGCAGCCCTTTTACCTCCAGGTTATTAGCCCTTTGGTATTGTTCTAGTTCATCAATCTTAAGCGACAGTGCTTTGTAAGATTCCGCTTAATATTTATTAGAGCTGTAAAGCGAATATTAATAATAAAAACAATGAAAGCCGTTTACAACTCCCTGTAACGCCGAATTAGAGCGCAGCTCTTGATGAGGAGGGGAAGGCACGGGGGGGGGGGTGTCATGTGACTTCGGGGGGGGGGGGGGGTCACGTGGCCTGGGGGTCGCGTGACCTCGAGGGGGGGGGGGGGCGTAGAAAATTTTCCGCTAGATTTAGCGGGGAAAATTTTCCCGCTAAATTTAGCCGGGAAAATTTTCCGCTAGGTTTAGCGGGAAAAATTTCCCGCTAGATTTAGCGGGAAAATTTACCCATCATGCACCGCGCGGTTACGCCGACGGCGACGGCGACGCCGACCAGGCCGGAAACGGGCGCCTAAGAGCTGCGCTCTAAAAAAGAAGAAAACCATGGACAACCACCAAAACCGGAACTTTTAATGCCTGCTGGGAACCGGATAAGACATTCCGATCGAACGCGGCGATCGAAACGTCACTTCCTTCTCTCTCTCTCTCTCTCTCAGCAGTTTTCGGCGCGTGTTCCGGGGTGACCATATGTCTGCAATCGGTTTATTGTGGGTTTAATTACCTCGAGTTGCATGATATTATTTGCATGAGCTGTAGCCACCGACAGCTTCAGAAACGCAGGGCTAATTATGTTCACGTTTCTTTGAATCGTTCTTGTGCGTTGTTCTTCCCGGACCGTGAACTATGACGCAGATGTACACCTTGTCCTCATTCTTCCTATTCTACTTACTATATTACACTGCCTTTTGCCCTACGTGTTCAAGCCTTTTTAAGTGGCTTTACAAATCTCATTACCCATTCGGCAGAGCCTAAAACAAGAACAGAGCACGCCTGGACACGAGCGCAATTCTTAATCTAGAATGTCCGTACCGAAAGACGCTACTGTCTCATACCGACCGAGTCATTTGTAATGTCTGTTGTGCATCGCTACCGAGGCATTAGCTCTTCGTGAGCAAATACAATAAACAAATGAACGAAGAAATGAAATATTGAAGCAACACATGCATCAATGAATAACTGTTCGAAGACCGCAACGAGGGATTGCCTAATGTGCTGGATGTATCTCACCATGATCCCAGGTCGTCAATGCAGGGGATTTGGCCACCCCCGTTGACCTTCGTCATGGTCATCTTAAGCGACGGGGAATCGTTGAGACTTTGCGTTAGCTGACCCGTGTAGCTGAAGATCATCGTTGTACCGACCTTGGCGTTTTTGATAGTGACGTCATCGATGACCACCACATGCGTAGCTGCAACATAACGATGCAGAAGGCGCTTGTCAATATTATTTCTGGTATTGAGCCTTTTGCAGTTTATTTCTTTATGATTTGTCCAGAACAACCACCTTCTCCTTTGATAAATTCTGTCATTAGGTTGAAGCAAGTAAAGAGACCTCGATGAATACCATGTCAAGTAAATATCAATCGAACCAGGGCTAGAACGACTAGGTTTTAGGGCGCAGCTCTTAGGCGCCCGTTTCCGGCTTCAGTGGCGTCGGCGTAACCGCGCGGTGCATTGTGGGACATTTCCCATGATGCAAAGCGCGGGGAGGTGCGGGAAGGGGAGGAGGACGAGGGGAGGGGAGGACGAGGACGAGGGGAGGAGCAGAAGGGGGAGCGGAAAAGAGGGGAAGAGGGGAGGAAGAGGGATGAGAAGGAGGAGAGGAGGGAGGGGGAGGAGGAAGGAGGAGGAGCTTGAAGGATGAAGGGAGGAGGAGGAAGAGGAGGGAGGAGGGGAGGAGGAGTAGCAGGGAAGAGAAGGTGAGGAGGAGAGAGGAAGGAGGAGGGGTATACCCTCCCTTCAGTACCCTTCTCTCCTCCTCCTCAAGAGCTGCGCTCTAATCCGGTGTTACAGGGTGTTGCAAACGTCTTTCATTTTTTGTCAAATTTAAAACGTAGTATTATAAGTAACTAACGTTTAGGCAGATAAAAGAGTAATGGTGCGGGCGAGCTGGTGTATTTTTACTATTTTCTTAAACCACCCGAGACTGGGTGGAGAACGAGAAGAATTCAAAGTAGAAGAGAAAGGAACAAAGTTCTCTTTCTTTCTCTTCCACTTTAGGTTCTTCTCGTTCTCCACCCAGTCTCAGGTGGTGTAAGAAAACGGCACAGGCAGACCTTGTGAGAGCTAATATATCGACAACTTTTAAACGAGACGGCATTAACTTTGAAGTCAGAACGTGGTGAGTCTTCCGTGCGACGTTTAAACTTCGCTTGGCAAGCTGCAACCTTCGGAATGTTCTGCCTCGTACGATTGCGTCGTCATATCAACGCATTATTGCTCTGGGGAGCAAAATAAATAAATATTATACGTTATTAAATTATTATTAATTAAGCGTGCTGGATGATAAAGAACAACAATAACAACAGCATTTGCGACAGGCACACACAACATTACTTTATGTAGTGAATGTAATCTTTTTTCATGCATTTGGCAATCCCACGTCTCATGTAGCCCACAAAGCACTTTTCTCGAGAAAGAGGATTTTCATGATCTTGTCGCCTACTCCAGGAAACTTGTCTACAAATCTTGATCGCTAAACTGTAATTAGCGGATAATGTTGCTGCCTCCTTAAAGGGAAACGAAAGCGGTTTTGTATTTGAAAAAAAAAAAAAAAACTCATCAATCGTCTCCATTTGACCTCCAGCATCACGAATATCGAGATTATTTTTCAATTTGGTACATGGAGGCTGCAGAAATTAATTTTCAAAGTATCGCCGAAGCCCCTCCTTCCCGTGGCGTGACGTCATATTAGGAGTTTTCGGATTCTCCTCTCTCGCGCATCTTCAGCGCCTATCAAAGCTATGCGCACGCACTCACGCTGTTTTCTAAAAACGGTCAGAAAGAGACGTCACACAGGTGTCCGTACGGGGGAATATATCTGGGAAGCTCGCAATGGACCTTTTTCCAGTAAGGAGTGCCTCCTGACGGTTTCGCCGCCTACTACAAATGGAGGGCAACCGGACTCGCCTTCGCCCGTAGGAACAGATTAGTGTCGCAACAGAAGAGTGCCCCCCAAGAATGGCGAAAGGGCGGTCAAGGTCAAGGGGGAAAGGGTGTGCGCGTGCGCAGACGCTTACTGGAAAAAGGTCCATTGCACGCTCTGCCCACACGAGTGACACGCGCTTGGCTGGCCAAAAATCTTAGTATGACGTCATGACTGGTCGGAGGTCTTTCGTGTTTTCTTGCGTTTAGTTACATCTTCGGGGCAAACGAACATGCTATTCAAATTAACGGGATAAAAATACTCTAGAATTCACCTCAAACTCGTTTTTTTTTTTTTTTTGAGAACTGTTTCATCTTTTTTTTTAGCTAATGCATACAAATACTGCGCTCTGCTTCACATCGAGTACAACCGCAGCAGACAATGGAATCAATGGAGCAGCGAGAAAACTGCACTGTCACGGTGGTTGCCGTCTTTGTGTGTTTGTAGGCCCGGCTAAACCAATCACATACACCAAATGCCCCACGATCCTCCGCTTTTCTTCTGTACGCATGATTGGTTCAGCCGACTGACGTCACACGCCACTGCGGTGGCGCTGCTGTCGGTACTGCGCATGCAGCAGAAGCTTCACCTCACTCGAATCTGGTTTCTGCGCACGCGCAGAAAGCGGGCTATTGTTTGGAAACACTGCGTTGGTGTATAGACCTTTGCAAAACGTCGCCCTCTGCGCGCAGCCATCTTTGTCTGCTGGGCTGCGAAACGCCTTCTGAGCATGCGCTGTTGATCTGCTGTGCGCCATATTGGACGCTGCGCGTGCGCCCACAGCTCAGTGACTCAGCATTTTTCGCCCGGGTGATAAGCGATGCAAAGGTCTATAGTATCGCGCAACAATCTATACAATGAAAACAAAAAAAAAAGAAGAGGAAGTTCGCCTCTATACTTGCATGAACAAGCCGTTATATTTGGCTTCTGCGTGGAGGCGATGCCCGTTGCGACGATGCTGAACAGTATGGCGGCGATGAAAGGGAACATTTTGATTTGACTGGCTCTGTTTTTATCTCGAGATACCTCGTTGGTGGCCCGAACGTCGCCGGACCGTTTATATGAAATCGAGAATTTTCTAAATAATACGAGGTTTATACGAGATCGAGGCGCGTGCTTTATATTCACTTCGTGAAGGTCGCTACCCCCCAAAATTGACTCATCCGCTTCTACGAAGTAGAACTTCCGTCAGAGCACTTCCATGTCGCTCAAACGCGTAGGTTAAAATTTAACGATTTAACCGAAGGACGGTTTCCGGACGCAACCGGAAAAAACAACACAAAAACTCCTCTCGATTAATTACGGGATGTTTTCGCATCTTCGATTCAAAAACATCCTGTCTTTTATTGCGGGGAGTCGACCGTTTTCCCGGTTATATGGCTCGAAATCGTTCGTGGGTTCTACCTACGTTAATCTAGCTATTGTGAGTACGGTTAAATTAATGAATCCAGTCGAACTTGGCATGAGTGGTATGCGGAGGGCAAGTTCGTCTGCTTCTTGCGTAGGGGGTAGCGGTGACGTCTGAACGCCGAGCCCTAATGGACCTTTTCCGAGAAGCGTTCTGCGCACGCGCGAGCACTCGATGCCAAGCGGCGGAAGTCGGTACTAGAAATCGAGGAAATTCGGAAGGAGGCTGTGGATCAGCGAGTAGAACACGTAATTGCAACATATATATAATTATGTTACACAAAAAAAGAAAGTGGACGGAAAGAAAAAATGACGTTTGGGTGGACGCCACATATCCCCCTCTTTAGAGTCGCGTTGGGCACGCGCCGCTGCTCGGAGAGCGAAGAAACTGGTAGCGTAGCTCCCATTATCGATTGGTAGCGCAGGTAGGTCACTTCCTCGATTTTTAGTTCGTGCAGCCACCGCCTGGTGCCGTCGGTATGTGAAAAAGGTCCATTGGCTGATCGCGACCCCCTATCTGAGCGTCGTCTGCTCCTTTGCAACGTCGTCTGCTCGCAATGTCGTCTGCGTCTGTCTTACCTTTCCTGCGACTTTCGAAAGTGCAGAGGCCAGATTCACGAAACGATCTTACGCCAAAAATGTGCGTAAGAGAAAACGTAAGAACAAATTCGTATTCACGAAACGAAATAATCGTAAGTTTTGCGCAGGTTGCGACGAATCCTACGACAGCTCCGAAGCTGTATTACGCACTTCTTACGATCAAATCAACATGGCCGACAGCGTCGCCCAGTTACTTGGTCGCGACGACCAACGGACGTTTATTTTTGTACGTGCTCTTCTCACGCGTCCCGACTACAAGCAAAAAGAAAAAAAGTAAGAAGTACTTGAAATAAACCACGACGAACAAGAACGCTGGATCCACAAACACCCGGGAAATGCTCCAACGGCCACGATTCCACCGACCCCGACCAAGCGAGCTCGGCAGATAGGCCTAGCAGGCACTCACTCTCGGCGCTGCGGTGCTCCGACGGTCCTTGGCCAAGACCGTCTGCCCCCAACCGGCTGGCGTGCTGAATGGAATATGCCCGCGCGACCCTTGTGAACCCTTCCCGTATACTTTGATCGCTGACCTCAGTTCTAGATTAAGAGGTCAATCTCTTTCTCTTGTCATCTCCTTGTTTTCCGAGGCAGCGGTGACTCTCGCCGGTGAAAAAGCGGTGAATCTCCGACAGACGCAGGAAAGGTAAAGCAGCCATCGCTTTGACTGGCAGACGTAAAGCAGACGACATTAACTGCGCCAACCCGTCGACGCCGTTAAAGAGTGAGGAGTCTCGCCGCACACGAAAGGAGGGAAAAAGTATTTGGGAAAGAACTTGCGGACACTAACACGCTCACTCTCGGTTCTTAGCAAAGAAACCTCGGCGCCTCGGGACACCTCGCCAGTGAGCCCTTTGACTTCCCTCCTTGATGCGCGTCTGCTAGTTGTTAGACAAAAACAACGTACCGCTCGAGTTATTTCGTTTGCCCTCTCTGAAAGGCGAAGTCGAGCTCCCTCGTAAAGACCTGCACTTCCGAAAGTCGCAGGAAAGGCAAGACAGACGCCGACAACGTTGCGAGCAGACGACGTTGCAAAGGAGCAGCTAGACGACGCTCAGATAGGGGGTCGCGACCAGCCAATCAGGGCTCGGCGTTTTGACGTCACCGCTACCTCCTTTCTCATGCGCAGAAGACGAAAATGAGCCCACTTGCGAGGCGTATTGAGGCGGTGTTAAAGAACATATATGAAACAAAGGCAACTGGGACGGATGGCATTTCCAGGCGCATACTATCACTCTAAAAAAAAGCCCGTGAATTTACTTTCCCGCAAAACACTTGGAGAGCCAATCACCGCAACTTAGGGAGGCAGCTCAGCGAGCGACTATGCCGAAGTTTAGGTTTTGACCAAAAAACGCAGTCTGAGTTGTGACATTAGGCAATGCAAGCGTGACGTTTTGCATTGCTTAATGTCACAACTCAGACTGCGTTTTTTGGTATAAACATATGTTTCGGCCTCGTCATTCGCTGAGCTGCCTCCGTAAGTTGCGGGGATTGGCTCTCCGAGTGTTGTGCGGGAAAGTAGACGCACGGGCTTTTTTTTAGAGTGTAAGGTACTATGCATGCATATCCAATTTCGGCCTACGTTTATTTAATTTATTACAAATCACGGGACACGCGGCTTTTGCCTGATGACTGGAAGATCGCTCACGTCGTTTCTATTCATAAAAACGAATCAAAACAAGATGTCGTAAATTATAGGACAATATCCTTGACCTCCATCACATGCAAAGTCATCGAGCATATTATATATTCAGAGAAAATTGGCCATTTTATAACAAACAACTTATTGATTAAGGAGCAACACGGTTTTCGCAATGGTTTTTCTTGTACTACGCAACTTGTTCAATTGTACCATGACCTAGTTTCTGATGTTGATCAAGGGGGAGGGGGGGGGGGCAAATAGATTCTGTATTTTCTAATTTTCGAAAGGTGTTCGATACGGTTGACTCTACTTGCTTGAGCGTCGCCCATGTGCTTTACTGAACGGCAAAAATTCGGGTTACACTGATGTAACATCAGGAGTTCCACAGAGCTCTGTCCTGGGTCTGCTGTCGTTTTTAATTTATGTTAAGGATATCACTTTTGGAATGTCCTCTTGTATTCGGTTGTTTGCCGATGATTGCGTTGTGTACGGAAAAGTTAAAAGTTCAGATGATGCCGCCCAATTGCAAGTAGACCTAGATCGCATCCATAGTTGGTGCTCAATGTGGAAAATGAATTTAAATCCCAAAAAGTGTGTTCATGTTAGTCTCGCAAAGAAAAACAAAAACAAAACAAAATTGAATCTCTGTATTTTATAAATAATAATCCTGTAGCCAAGAATCTTACATACAGGTATTTAGGCGTGACATTGTCATATGACTGGTCGTGAAACACTCATATAGATAAAGTAATACTAAAGGCTGGCAGGGCAAGGAATTTCACAACGTAACTTAAAATGTTCACAACCGAACATAAAGACAACTGCTTATTTGAAATGCATTAGACGCATTCTAAAGTACGCATGTGCCGTCTAAAACCCAATCCCCCCCCCCCCCCCGCCCTCCAAAAAAAAAACACACACACACAAAAAAAAAAAAAACACGTTAATAGATAACCTGGAAAAATTACTAAACAGCGTGGCTAGACGTTTGCTCTCGGAAGATGTGGGAAAAAAAGAAAGCTGCACAGAAATTAAAAAAAAAAGTTTTAAACTGGGGACCATTTTCCGTTCGTCGAGAAAAAATGCGGTTAAAACTTATGTTCACAATAGAAAAAAAAAAAAAAAAAACTTGAATAAATAGCGCGATTCACCTAAAACAATCCTATTATATATCTAGTCGGAATGATCATAGTCTTAAAATTAGGGAATACCGCGTTAGAACAAGCATGTATTTTTTTCAAATTTTTTTCTGTTTGAACGATTGCACAATGGAATCGACTTACGGAAGAACAAGTGTGATGTTTGTATGAAAATGTGTATTTTGTTTCATCCTTATAAACCCACCGACTGTAACGCCCCTTGGCACTGCGGATAATTATTAAATAAAGAATAAAAATAAAAAAATAAAGATTAAAAATAAAGAACAAAATTGTCAAATTTACACCTCCGAATTTTATCACTGACTGTCAGCCTACTCGCCCAGTGACAGATGTGAGTAGCGGTGTCAACCGGACAGTTTTGGCTGTTTCCTCCCTGGGCATAAATAAAAAAAAAATCGGATTTAATTTTTTTTTTTTTTTTGATTCTACTAATAAATTTTTAGTATGATAGATGCACCACCTGAAGACATCTCTGTGAAAAATTTCATTGCTCTCCGTTTATTAGCTTATTTATTGTTTTTCTAGGCCCGTAGAGCGGTCGAGGACGCGTGGATCGATTACTTGATTACCCGAGAGGAAAAGAAATGGTCCTTTCTGGGGGCTCTAAGCTCGTCAAACACAAAGTTGGGGCCGAAGTTGACGGAGCGCACCGATTGGATTATCGCGACGATGACTTCGTGCCTTTGTCGCCGGCGCCCAATCGGCGCGCTCTGCGAACTTCGGCTCCAACTTTGTGTTCGACGAGTTTAGGCAACACCTCCTAGACAGCTTTCAAAGCCTGCGCTTCACGCGCCATGACGTCACGTCCCGGAGGCCTGCACGGGCTCTGATTGGATGTGAGCGCCGCGTGGGACTCGTTTCCTATCGTAGTCCCACGCGAAGGCTGACGTGGCACTCGCATCCAATCAGCGCCCGTGAATACCTCCTGAACGTGACGTCATGGCACGTGACGCGCAGGCTTTGAAAGCTGTCTTGGAGGTGTTGGTTTAGGCCCCTGGCCTTTTCACACAGGCATCTCAGCGCCAAGATAACGCAAATTCTGCGCTGATTCAGCGATGAGTTTGCCGGGCATTGAGTGCGTAAGCAAGAAAAGGCCTGGGTCACACGTGTCGGTACGGGGATGCAGCACTAATATAGAGCAAAAGGAGTGGTTCGTCTACAGTCTATAGCGCTCAGTTAGCGCTGCGGCGTTTGTGCGTAGCGGCCGCAAGCTTCAAGTAAGTAGAATTTATTCCATTCATATGTTCCCCCAAAAATTGAAAGTTTTTTTTTTTATTGGAAATTAAATTACGCATTTCTGAGCACTCTCTCTCTCCTCCGACATGTAGAGCCAGCGGTACGAACCCTATGCCAACGTTTCGTAACTAACCGTTCCTTTAAAATTTCAAGGGGAAAATGAATTCTCTTTATGGTAACTGACGCCTTTCAGTTCTATGTATTCGTGGTTCAAGGACTGCGGCGACTGCCGTTTTCCAACTGAAAATTAAAAAAAAAAATCACTCGTGGCTTTTGAAGGAAAAAAAAAAGAAAAAAAAGATAACGGTCAGTTTTGAAATTCTGGCATCTAATTCGGATTGCTAGCTCAAAGTTTCAGTGGACAATGAGTGTTACGCGATGCGTATTTTAGTTTCGCGGTTAGAAAAATACTCCATGAATTGTTTTTTGTGGCACCCTGTAGTTTTAAGACTGGGCTCAGTTTGTTTCAACCTTTTGGACAATGGGGCCAAGAATTGCGGTCGTGTGCATATCGACAGCGCCAATCGTTTATGCTTGGCAAGTGGAGCTAAAGAAGTTAGAGCAATGCCACCTAGACGACAAGGTGTGAGCATTACGTCATCGTTACTAGATCCCTTTGTCTCTCTCCAAGAGTACGCTGCCAAGCGGCAGACACGTGGGTCTTGGCGTTGGTGCGTGCAAGAGCATGGCGCTCGTTAGGAAGACGCTGCAAGATGCAGCTCGCGGTGATGTCCGTGCAAGAGAGGCGGTTCTGATTGGATCCACTAATGATCAGAGTGTCGAACCGGAACCGAACCGAACCGAAAACCGGAACCGAACCGTTTTTTAGCCTAACCGGAACTGAACCGAACCGAAATCTTCGCCGCCATCTTGGGACTGAACCGGAACTGAACCGGAAAAAAATATAACGGTAACTGGTCCAAAACGGTTCACGGTAAATTTGTTTTGTATTACAAAATGAATATTTGGAAAATATAAATTGGCATTTGTATTTATATGTAGGGGTCAAGTTGTCATATACCAAATCGCAATGTATGATAAACTGTGTGTTTTCCTGGCGTTTTTTTATTAACACTATGATTAGTCATGTTTCACGTGGTCACGTGACGTCATGGGGTCAATACATACCGTCAAGTAATGTCATGTCACGTGGCCCCGTGATGTAGTCAGGTGAATCTCTGCGTCAAGTTCACTTAAATTGAGAACGTCACTAGATTTATTAGCGTTAGTGACACCGTGACGTCATATGATATCACGACTTCTCACCGAGAGTCACGTGACAGTATGACGTACTCGATTGTCATGAGCCCGAGTCGAGTGGTCGGGTTTATGACAGTAAACTTCGCCAAACATTCGGGTAATGACTCGTGTTCAATCAAAGATGAGAATAGCCGAACTCCAACAATGTCTGAAGCTCAACCCATGCTTTACTCTTTGCCAATCCAAGCGCATGGCTATGATGAACACTGAGGGTACATAAATAGCGTCAGATCCCGTGGCCGCTTGTTCTATTGGTGAATTGAGGAGGGGAAAGAAGTTTCTTTCCTTTTTTTTTTCCTCTACGTCTGCCATGAGCGAAGAGGAAAACTAATTGGTGTTTTTGCAAGTTATCAACGTCAGAGATTAGCTCTGAGTGGTATTCACTGAAAGTTCAAAAATTGTTGCACTACCCATTCAACATGTACGCATCACGGAGACACCCAAAAATGTTTTTGTTGTTGTTGAACTATCTCTGAAAGTTGTCCCCGAGAATAGAAGCATATAAAGGACTAAATGTGACTTCCCAATTCGAAGATAAATTGATCTACAAGTGTGTACCGGAGCGATAGCTGAAAAGAAAGTATCTAAAGGCCTCAGAGGGACAGCCGAACGTTGGCAGCCAATCTAGTGCCGGGGTCACACTGCTTATACATCATAAAAAAAACAAAACAAAAAAAAAAACAGTCTGCAAACATCAGTCATCGTGATATCCGTGGTTCGAATGCCGATTGCCCAGTTTCTTAAACTGGTTTCCATGCAGGATTGAAAGCACGTATCTTGTGGTGACTTGCGTTCGAATTTGTTTGCTGCCTCTCCTTTCTATGACGTATAAGCATGTGTCACTTGTCTTTAGTTTCACAGAAGAGTCGTTCTCTAGTTCTTTCCAAGCTTTGACCGACACCGTAGTTTGCTTAAACTTCACAGTTTTTGGGTGTAAAATAAAAGAAATGCAGGATTACTGTTAACAAATGACACATATAATTGTCGAATTAACGCCCCCAAACAGTGGAGGGAGTCCCTCAGGAACAAAAAGTAATATCTGGAGCAGCATCCAAACAAGAAAAGAAGTAGGGAGCGGGGAAGGGAGGTTTAAAAACATAGTCTGTTCTAAAGATTCCTCAGCTCCGCATCCTCGGCACAGACCTGCAGAAAGCGTGATCCCGAAAACTACTTTGTTTGCTAAAACACTTTTGCCACAAAGCGCGTTTTCGTTGTGCCAGACGCTCGCGCCGTTTCTCAAGAAGCTGCACCAAGCAAGAATAATTTGTGTCTCTGGAATAAATGGCTCTCACTGAGCGCGAACCTTCTGCATCGTGCATCTTTCACCACGGGATTTGACTTTTTCAGCAAGGACAAATCGCAATGACTTCCAGCGTATAGAGAATTGACGTGACGTGCAAACCATGTAAAACAGTTTCGTTTTCTGGTGAAATGCGATGCTCTCATCACATATGCGCAAATTGTAAAGTTGTGCAGCATATATAGCAATTCGCGATGATATGCGGCAGCGTCATAAAATGTTAGAGCGCGCATGACGGATAAAGCAGAGTTTCAAAGTGAGGGCCCAAAATAAAACTGAAAGACGTTAGGAAGAGGAGGCGAGGGTACGGAAAGGAGGGTATGCCCCTCCTCCTCCCCCCTTCTTTTCGTTCCCCTCGCCAATCCCCTCCTCTTCCCACCTCCTCAAGTTCAGTTTCCCCGCTAAATTTAGCGGGGAAAATGGCGTCATATGACTTTGTGTGACGTCACCTATGAACAAACTAAATTTCTCCTCTACATTTAGGGGGAAAATTGACGTCACGTGACCTCAACCCCAATTCAGTTCCCCGCTAAATTTATCGTGGAAGTGAATTGGTGTTGAGGTCACGTGACGTCAATTTTCTCGCTAAATCTAGCGGAGAAACTGAACCGGAGCAGATGATTAACCCGGAACTGAACCCGAACTGAATCGAAAGCCATGAGCCCGAACCGGAACCGAACCGATAAAAATTTCAGTTCGACACTCTGCTAATGATGACGTTGAAGGGCGGAAGGGCGAAGGACTTGTCTTCTAATAAAGGCCAGCTACGCCGGTCCGTGGGCGTCGCTTTTTTTTTTAAATGTATTTTGTCCTTACAGATTCAGCAAAACACACTTAAAGATGGGGCTGGTGAAGCAGTTTTTATATGCGTTTATTTCTCAACTTTGACGTCGAAATGATTGCACTCCACAACATTCCCGCCGTTGATTATCTCCATCTTGATGTTGATATTCCCATCCTAAGAAAAAAAAGATGAGAACATTAATGTTTAATAAAAAACAACAACATGATTTTCGACAAAAAAAAAGGCGAATATTTTTGTGTGGCGTCCTTATATTCACACGGTACCAAAAACACATCTGCTTCTTCTCGTTATTTCTTTGGTAGAATCTCCAGGTTGGCAACCTGATTTTTCGAGGATCTTTTGTCGGTGATATTTTATATCTTGGAAGGTCACTACAAAATGAGACTACTTTGTCAGAATAGTTCCCCAAGTTACCTGAAGTAATGTTTCTACCGTTGAGAAATCATTTTCAAATGTTGATGTTCTTCCGCAGTTCATTCGTGGCTTCTTTTTTTTAGATGACCTCAACGTCGCCCAGCCTCTGTGCGTTCCATAAACTAAGTTGTTCATAACGCCAACTTAACTTGGGAAACACCAAGAGCAAATATTAAGACCTCCCTTTTATCTATCGCCAAAGCGTCTTGTACTGAGAATGCCTTTCAAAACCGACAAAAAAGACTTGAGTATGTTTTTTTTTATTAAATTTATTAGAGCGAATCATTTGTTTCAACACAAACAAGTTAGCACTTTCTCGGTTTACATCTGCCAGGGTTGATCATTCATGCAGAGGAACTCGTTATTGTTTTCCCCACCAGCCCACTCCCTAAACGACTAGAACAGTATTTCTGAAATTGTTGTCGCTTTTTGAAATCTGATATTCATTAAAATAAGTTGTGAAGACCTTTTTTTGTTAATGTGTTTTTTTCTTGATGACTTTTGTATCCTGAATAATTGTTTTGGTGGCGCGTGTTGATGCATTGAGTTGTGGAAAGAGTATCATTTACCTTAAGTGTTATTCATTTAGTATTATTTAACATCGTTATATTTCTAGTAGTGAGAGTTTCCCTTATCCCATTATTGTATACGATCTGTATGTAAACACGCCACCTTATAATTTTTGCTTAAATGCATACAGGGTGTTTGATAGTGTTGACGGCAATCACTATTAGAGGCCAGAGGAGTGTAAATACATTGAGAAGATCTAATATTGATTGAAATATTAATTGATACATGTTGCCGTTTTTTAGCCCAATTTAAAAATTGCGCGAAAAAAGAGTGCCGCAAGCCTTGCTTACAATGACGCTTGGAAAAGTGACATAACCCTACCAAAAAAAAAAAAAACGGTTCAAAAATAAACCGGAATGAATCCGGAATTTCAATCCGTCATATGGGCCCATAAGCAAACCGGATTTTAACCGGATTTCTAGAAACCGTTAAATGAACCGGAAATAACCAGTCCGGAAACCCAACCGTAATTGGTCGAAGCGGAAGCTGAACCGTATCTGGCCAATCCGTAGATCTTCACCGGAGTGGGTCTAACCGTATATTAAACCGTATCAGGAAACACCGGAAAACAATAGAAATAGTTTAATAGAGTGACATACCTACCCTTACAAAAATGTCATATCTGAACTTATATTAAAAAATACAGATATGAATATATAAGGAATTGGGCAGATATGCATAATAAGGCCGTATCTGGATGGATAAAGTCATATCTGCACAATTCCTTATATACCCATATCTGCCCAATTCCTTATATACCATATATAGACTGCTTTATATGATCCATGTTTGGGCCTGTCAGATAGGGTACCCACCCCATATAAAGCAATTTCCATGTGATGCTCCTTCTAGCATCACATGAAAATTATTGCCATGGGGCAGGTACTATACGTTCCAGGTCCAGACTTGGGATCGTATAATGCATCTTTACGAATATCCACAAACTATACAATTTACTGCTATCTCACACTGCCAAACGTGCATTTACGTAGATATATCTACAGAATAGGGCACAGACCAATCTTTATTGGCCTAGTTCGGAATTTGTCATTCCGACCTTTATGTATGCTACAAAGATAGAATGCAGGCAATCATTAGTTAGAAAACATTTTAACATATCATTCGACGTCGGAAAGTCGCAGCCCTTTGGTGGGATTGGTTGTCAAGGGAGCAGACAGGGAATATGGTTTGCAAAAACAAGTTTTATACATAAAAGCGCCAAAACTCCAAACTAGCACTTCCCCCATTCAAAAAAAAATGATAAGAAACAAAGCTGTAATATCACACTGACAACCATTAAAATTAAAAATGTAACAGCACATGGACACCTATAAAATAAAACAAACGGGAGGCAACAATTAAGTTGTAAACTACACGAAAGTTCCAAAGTCGGTGATTCTCACTCACAGAGTCACAGTCCTGAGTCACCTCTCTGGTCGAGCACAGCAGTTTTGACATGGGCTTGCTTGCTAGCCTCGTCGTTGAAGTCCTTCCTTGCACCGTGTGATGTTCAAAGTCCCCCAGTCGCTCCTCGCTGGCCTTGTTTTTCCACTCGGTCCCCAAATCATCCCTTGTGACCACGTATGTTGCACACACGCACACACACAGACACAATTGTTCGCCGGAGGCAATACATGATGAAAAGGTCATCACTGCTCCTTGAACACGACGAGGTCACGTCTGTTTCCCGGACTAGAAAATGAAGAGGGCATCATATCTTTAACTAAACCCTCAAAAAACAAAACAAATTACCACATAAGTCACAAAAACAAAAACACGAAGGACTAAATCATGAGAAAAAAAAATGAAACAATGAACACACAAGTAAAAAGAATAAAGACACGAAGGACTACACAGGCAGCCACATTTGGCCAATTAACAATAACGTTTAATTCTGGTAAACAATATTCCTGCTGCGCTAAAGATCACCAATATGGTGCGTAAACTAGGCGACCTTGAGCAAAGCAGGAATATTTGTGATCATAATCAAATGTCATTGCGAACTCAAAAAGCGTGGCTGCCTGCGTAAGTCTTTCGTATTACTATTCTTCTGAATTCTGTGTTCATTATTGTGGCTGCTCAGGACCAGGTGGAACTTGGTGGTGCTTTTTCCATTCTGACCTTACCTCGGAAAGCTTCGTACCCATAGAAAGAATCACTAGCTTCTCTATATAATCCCACCCCTTCTCCTTGGAGATACCATCCATGTATGCTGTAATTGGAAGAAAAAAGACAATAATCAGCACACATACACATTATTAACTTCATAGTTTTGTAATCATTTTTCTAAATAGGCCCCTGGCCCAGGACCAAAACAACACAAGACTTTTTTTTGTGGAATGTATAGTTTTGGCACAAATGATTTGGCCCGCATTTCGCTTAATATACCCTGTATAACCTTAAAGTGCACCATTACAATTTCGGCATACTTTACACCACCATTGTGCTTCCTATGTGCATGACATTTAAAAGCCAAATCCACGAACACTTCACAATAATTTATGCTTATTAAGCCGTGAGCTTTATGTGGGACCTTTAAGTTCAAAGCATCCAAAGTGCGCGTCCGTCTGCATTCGCACAGTATACAAAGAGGGGAGAATGCGGCCGGACAACTGGCTTCCCTCCTTGCAGCATATAGCTCAAGGATTTTCTAAATTTTGCTTATATAGGGCATTTCACCACGGAGAACGTACAAAGACAAGCATGAAGGTCGCACAGGCAGTCTAAAAAACCGATTACATCACGTTTTTTTTTTCGCACCATAAACGGTGTGTAATTATAATCATAGCATCAATGGGACTACACAAGATTGCATTAAAGTTTCCAATTGGGTGTGTTTTATACCACACAGCCACTGTGTGTACACAAGTCAACTAGCTCTACAGATACCGCTCAGCACACCACTGCTAGGCTGAATCAGATAAGTGTCGCACTTGCCGAGCTTGAAGTACAGTCGTGATCTATACGAAGGTGAATAAGCAATCGTCGACTGCCCAGTACTGGGAGCATCATGCAGCAGCTGACTTGCTCTCCTTTTCAAATGCCTTGCCAAACAAGTGTGGTAAGTCGTCTGATAAGGAGAGAACGTCACCACGGACAGCACTGAGCAGTTGATACTCACCTGTTTACCTTCATATAGATCAAGTCTCTACCTGGCCGAAGTAGCCAGTGTGTGCGCGGCACAAACGGCTGTATTGAAATCTCAAGAAGATGAAAGTTCAGAACAGGCTTGGTAAGGTTTCACATTGCAAGTATGCCCATGCAAATTTCACTTTCTAAAACATAAAAATGCATTTCAAATTGTCACCAGGACAAGCTGCTCTTACACAGCTGTATATATAATGCAGCTTACCATCAACAAACTTTGCAGACTGCCATGGACCTATCCTCGGCCTAGTCGATGCTAGCTTCTGTTCGGCGAGGGCTGCACTGAGTAGAAAGGTGAAAAATGTGCTGTAGATTATGTGAAACAAACAAACAAAAGCAATCCTAGAATGCACAACCCGCTAGAGGCACCGACAAATAAAAATCAGAGGTTGGGTCAATTATGTTAATGCAATATACTTGAAACGCGTACCATGAGTGCTGGCAAGATATTTGCTGCCTTCAATCTAGATAAGCTTGTAAATTTACATGCCAAATAACAAATAACTGAAAAGCTGAAATATATTTCGATGGAACTACTAGAACCGAAGACTAGCTCCGCAAATATGGTGCTATCTAGTACACCATAGATGAGTAGAATCAGATTACAACGTCCCCCTTACAAAGACTGAAGCAAAACAAGTATAGAGTCTGCCGCGCCACTACAACAGAAACGATGGTATTGTGATCTCATGGAGATCAGAGTTCGGAACAAGTTTGACAGGGTTTGGCACGACAAGTATGCTAATGTCATTATTCATTTTTTGTATATTTACGGTGACAGTGCAGGGAAACAATCACACACCAGATACTCAGAAAGACAAGCACACTCGCTGAATTTATAACTCTGGTGCATTCGACTACTTCAATCTTCACTTCAACGTCTGGATTGACTTTCCAGAACGTGATAAGCAGAAGAAATAGCACAAAATACAAGAAAAAAGCGAAAGACAAGACAAAAGAAAAGGAAACGACAAAAGAAAAAAACGAAAAAAGCAAACCCTTACAATTCATCCCTCTCCCTCACCGCTATCGTTAAGATAGAAATTGGAGCCCTTTGGTCGACAGCGCTATAGAAGGACTACTTACACACTTGTCCTTCAGATGCCCTAATCTTTGCGGTTTCATTATTTTTCTTGTCAGTGGGTCTCAAATCCTCCCTATTACGGAACAATTTTCAAAACGTCATACGCAACCACAATCCTGACAGTAGATTCTCAAATGTCCAGCGACGACTCGGTGGGTATTATAAAAATGCTTCCTTAAACAATCATTCCAACACCTGCCAGTCTGTCCTACATACTCCTTACTACGCTACTTATGTAGACCAGACTGGCAGGTGTTTGAATGATCGTTTAAAGGAGCATTTTTATAACACCCACCGAGTCGCCGCTGGAAATTTGGGAACCCACCGTCCGGATTGCGGTTGTGTAGCACATTTGAAAATTGTTCCGTAATAGCTAAGAGTCGAGACCCATTGACGAGAGAAATAATGGAAGCGCAAAGAATAGAGCATCTGAAGAACAAGTGTGTAAGTAGTCCTTCTATAGTGCTAGCTGTCGACCAAAAAGCTCCAATTTCTTACTTAAGGATAGCAGTGAGGGAGAGGGATGACTTGTAAGGGCTTCCTATTTTCGTTTTTTCTTTTGTTTCTTGTATTTTGTGCTATATTTTCTGCTTATCACGTTCTGGAAAGTCAACCCAGACGTTGAAGAGAAGAACGAAGTAATCGAACACACGAGTTGTAAGTTCAGCGCGTGTGCTTGACTTCCTGAGTATCTGGTGAGCGATTGTTTCTCTGCGCTGTCACCATAGAATATGGTTCACCAACTCGCCCAAGCAGCCATTCTATATTTGGTATGCAACATTAAAATGACTCTGAAAGTGCAACCACCTACGGGGTGTATTCACGCAAGTCTTGCAAGTATTGAATTGTAGGTACAGCGCCCTGGTTTTGTCCATGTGCGACATTTGACGAAATACCACAGAGACCAAAATCTCTCCGAAAACTAATGGGCGCGGTGGCAAGCGGCAAGAGTGGCACTGTTCACCACTCTTGCCGTTTGTTCGTGTTTGTGTGTTGTTACTAACAAGTGCACCAATGGGAAGGCTTCAGCCATTATTGGGAACACTAAATAAAGAAATACAAAATACAAATACAACACACACAGCAAGACTGGATGGAAGTAGTGACGCACTTCTGTTGGGGTTCTGTGGATATGTCTACAGCGTGTAGTTGGTCAGCCATTTCAAAGTTGCGATGCGTCGCTCGCTGTAGATGAGCAATGTAGCCAGTGCAGTACGACTGCTAGCCTGGGGTCTTCAACCTGCACCACGCAGTAGTGATACACGACCGCATGCCGGTACAATGCTCATCCAGATCGAAATGGGCAGGGTGTGATTGAACCCAGAGTCCCGGGTTTTGCAGCGCAAGCTTTGGCTCCACGTGCCCCAAGCTGGTGTGCGCTAGCCCAGTCGGCCACTGATCCCCCAACGCAAGGCAACGCAACACACTTCTGTTGTAAACTCAGCATTCCGCTTACGAATGAAATGCGTGATTCCCCTACAGGCTCATTCCACGTGCGTGGCATCAGAATCGCTAAAGGCCAGCCCATAAATACAGTCTGTGTTAAAAGCAATCCTAGCAGCAATAAATTGCTATTATATTGCTCAATATATAAGCACCTTACCATGAACAGCCTTGGCAGTCTTTCATGAAGCCAGGATTTCAGCAGAGGAGACTGTCATTCTGTGTCGTCTCAGGACACTCACATCAGGAAGGCGAAAGTGAATGCCAACGTCTAATTGGGAAAGGCTGCAGTAAGTATAAAGATGAAAACACAGATCAGACATATGATAAAAATATCATGGACCAACTTGAAAAAAAAAGTGCACAAAAAGACAAGGAGAAAAAAAAAAGAGGAACATGTAGGACACAGACACGTGCACATTCGCAACTCGATATATTGAACACAAAAGAAAAGAAGTAAGAGGATGACAGAAATCAGAAAGGCTGTGCTCGGAGAATGTGAGCTTCAGGAACTGGGGCAGTGAGGCAAAGATGTCAGGAGATTGTTCTGT